>JBBPNR010000461.1:0-23561 GCA_038091015.1 Boletus vermiculosoides
AGCATAGTGGGGTGAGTGTTGGCTTTGTTTTGTTGACATGTGGCGCAACCTTCAACATATTTTCTGATGTAAGAGGCCAGGCCAGGCCACCAGTAGTCAGTGGCCACAAGTTGTTGGGTTTTCTGGTAGCCGGGGTGGCCGGCAGTTTCATGGTCATGACAGTATTCTAGGATGGAATGGTGGAGGGAATTGTTGGCAGGAATGTAGATTCATCCTTGGTAAGTAAGGATGCCATCAAGGTGTTGCCAATCAGAGAGTTGAGAATGGAAGGCAGGGGGAATGTTGCCATTCATAGATTGGAGGGCTTGGAGGACAAGGAAGTTGGAGGTGAGGGTTGGGCTACATGGTGGTGGAGAGCAGAGTTGATGATGTTAACAAAAAGGGATGGGGGAAGGAGGGTAACTCTGTCATTTTCTGAGGAGTTGGGGGATAAGAGGTCAGGGTGTTGTGTCTGGTGAGTAGTCGTCCTGGAACATGGATCATTTTGAAGTCAAAGTCAGTGAGATCGAGAAGCCATCTGGCTTGTCATCTGTTGAGATTTTGGGGTTGATGGAAGTAGGTGAGATTCTTGTGATCGGTAAAGACTTGGATGGGAAAGGAGGATCCATGGAGATAGTGTTGCCAGGACTTTAGGGTGTGGATAACTGCAAGGAGTCTCCTATCATAGATGTCATAGTTTCATTCTGCAGGGGAGAATGATTGGGAGAGATAGGAGCAGGGATGTCAATCCCCATTGGAGTTGGTTTGTAGGAGGATCGCCCCAGAGGTGAACTTGGAGGTATTGGTGGCAATGGCAAAGGGGGCAGAAAGGTTGGGAAGGTGGAGGACGGGTTTCAAAAGAAAGAGAGTTTTCAGGTTGTCGAAAGCCTTCTGGCATGAGAGAGACCAGTTCCAAGGGAGATTTTTCTTGGTTAGGTCAATGAGGGGATGAGCAATGTTCAAGTAATCAGGGATGAATCGATGGTAGAAGTTGGCAAACCCTAGGAAGGATTGTACATTCTTAACCTTGGCAGGGGTAGGCCATTTGGCGATCCCATCAAGTTTCATGGGGTCCATGGCAAGTTTGCCAGGTTTGACAATCATCCCGAGGTATTCCACCGCATTGGTGGTGAAGGTACATTTCTCAAGTTTAAGATGGAGGTCGAGTTTCATTATTTGTTTGAGAACACGCTTCATTTGTTCTTTATGAGTTTCATGGTCGGGGGAAAAGATGAGGAGGTTGTCCATGTAAATGACAAGCCATCCTTCAGCAATCATGTCGTGGAAGGAGTCATTCATAAATCGTTGGAAGGTAGCAGGGGAGTTGGTAAGACTGAAGAACATGATGGTGGGTTCATAAAGGCCTTTGTGGGTAACAAAGGCAGCTTTCCACTGGTGACTGTCTTTAATTTGGACATTATTGTATCCCCATTGGATGTCAAACTTGGTGAAGACTTTGGCACCTCGTAGCTTGTCCATGAGGTCGGAGACAAGAGGAAGGGGGTAGGTATCTCAGATAGTGTGTTCGTTCAGGTACCTATAGTCTTGACAGGGACAGAGGTTACTGTTCTTCTTTTTCACAAAGAAGAAGAGAGCAGCTTGGGAGAAATTGGAAGGATGGATTTTTCCAGATGTGAAGTTTTTGGCAAGGAAGGCTTCTGTGGCTTTTTGTTCGTTAGAAGAGAGAGGGTAGACTTTCCCTACTTTCAGGGTGAAAGTCTCATCAAGGTTGATTTTGTGGTCATAAGGACGGGAGGGGGGAACATGGTCAGTGGCTTTTTTGGAGAAGATGGGGGCGAGTTGTTGGTATTTTGGGGGAAGGGTAAGTTTGGGTTTGGCTTTCTCAGCTGCCATGGCAAGTTCGGTGGCAGTAGTTAGTTTGGCGATGAGAGGGGAGCCTTTGGGAGCGAAACAGTTGTCACAACAGATGATTCGTTGGATCGCTCTATTGTCGAGGGCTTGATTGATGAATTGTTTCTCAGTCTCCTGTTGGAGGTATCCTTCCAGGTGGTAGTTAGAGACGGAGTTGATGTTAACATGACACGGTTGATGAGGAGGGGGTTTATAATAGACAGAGTCGTGTCGTTTCAAGTTGGAGGAGTGAGATAGGTAGAGGTCTCAAGATTGGTTGGTGGATTCTTCAATGAGGAGGGTTTGGGTGGACCAATTGATGGTGGGGTTGGTGGATTTCAACCAGGGAAGTCCAAGGATCAGGTTTTGTTGACCACAAACCATAATGTAGAAGGTTACTCAGTGGACAATCCCATTGAAGAAGGCAAAGAGTTCACAAGTGAATTTTATGTCGCTGTTCTTGTTATGGGAAGAATTGGCATTCCTGGCACATAGGTGTTCTCTTAATCTAGTAAAAGGAAGTCGATGTTTCTTAATGAAGTCCCAGTCAATGCAGGAAATATCTGCACCACTGTCTATGAGGGTGGAGGATTTGACAGTTTGAAGAGTATGTGATGGTATGATGAGTTGAACTGGGATTTGCATAGATTTCATCATAGATTGTACAGTCACAGCACACAAAGAGGGAGGGAAAGCCTGCATTGACCAGGTTTCCCTATTTAAAAATCCATTTTTGAAAAAAAGATCCTTCTAACATTTGCTTCATCGTCATCTTCTTCAACATTTTCAAGTTTTGGAAGGGTTTCTCTTTCTTTGACTACTTGTTGGACTTTCTTCTCAAACAGTTTCTTTGAGAAGGTGGTACAGGCGTTGCTGAGGTGGCCAGGTCTCTGGCATTGGAAACATAGCTTCTTTTTGATACACCTCTTTCTTTCATCAGGGGTGAGCTTAGACACCTTGATTACATCAACATCCATGGTGTTGGGATCTTTTGGTTTCGAAGGAGAGGATATTGAGGAGAAGAAGTGGTAGGTTGTCTGATAAGGTTTGGAGCTTCATTGAGCAATCTCGTCAGCTCGCTCCCACTGAGTTTGGAAGTGAATGGCTTTGGCATACCATTCAGTGATGGAGGAGGGGACAGTGTCCATGGTCATGATTCTTTTCATGAGGGAAGGGGGAATTCCAGCGGAGAAGTATCTGATAAGGATGTTCAGGTCGGTGATTCCAGCTCTTCCAGCATAGTTCTGGAATTTGGAGACATATTGGTTTAATGAAGGGGAGAAGACTCTGTTCTTTCCTTTGGTCATCCTTTGGGTGGAGAGCCAGGCAATGGCATTTCCAGTGATGTCTTTGTGTTTGAAGGATTTTTTAAACTCAGTGATGAAATCAGCAAAGGTTTCCAGGCTAATGGTGGTCCCAGTGATGCATTTGGTTTGGAAGGTGGTTGCCCAGGTAAGGGCTGGTCTGGAGGTCATGTATGAAAGGGCAAAGGTGACTTGTTTATCGTTGTCCTTGTAGGTGTCTTTGTTTATGTGGAGATAAAACTGGATGGTGTGGAGCCATTGGAGGGCAGTTTCAAAGGAACTGTCATATTTCTCAGGGGTGGCAATGCGAAGTTCAGTGGGTTTGTGAGACATAGTTGGCAGTGGGATATGTGGGAAGGATGGTGGGGGGGCTTGAGGAAACGGTGGTGGGGGTGGTGGAGGTGGAAGTGGGGGAGTGGGAGGTGGAATGGGGAAGAGGGGTCTAGAGGTTGTGGGAGTAAGAGTTGGTGGGGTTGGTTGTTGAGGGAGGTGTAATAACAAGGAAAGATTATGAGAGAGATCTAAAGTCTCGTCTCAATCTTTGAAGGACAGGAGTGCAAGGTTGGGGTTGGAGTCAGGAGATGGTTCTCCTTGCTCGGAGTTTGATGGTTCAGAGTCTTCACCTGGAGGTCCACACCACCAGTGAGAGGTCAAGGGAGGGAGTCAAGAGGAAATGGTGGAAGACTACGACAGTGGTAGCTTCAGACCAAGTTAGACCTTTTGTTACAACTAGCCCGGGTAGGGATAGTGGTAGACTCAATCTTTCTAAGAAATCCAACAGAAGAGCTAGGGAGTTGTAGGACTTCTACAACAATGAAGGTAAATGATCCTGTGGGACTTCCACAAGGATGGAGGAGTTGTAGGACCTCTACAACAACAAAGGTAAATGAAGAGCATTGACTCAAAAATTCAATGACAACTTAGAGAGTGAAGGTTCAAGGACAAGGATGTGGTTATACTGAGTAGGTCTAACTTAAAGACAAAGGTAGAACTACAAGGGTTTAAATACAAAACAAGAATGAAAGAATAAACAAAAGTAAATAGAACTTCATAGAAGGTAAGAGAATGATTGGTCAAAAGATGCTGACTGATGGTGGAATATCATGGACAGTGATGGAAAGTATGGATTAGGTCAGCAAAGAAAAGAGAAGAAAAATAACTAGATAATGGCAGTGTTTGAATGAGGTTGTCTGTAGATGGCGATGGGAAGCATAGGTAATTCAAGATAAGGAAAAAAGAATAGACATGATGACAACTTGTAACATCACCCTTGAACCATGATAACTCAGTCTTATCAGAGGCCAAAATCACTGGTGCTACCATAGCACCGGTGGGCACATGTGCCTAGAGCATTCATCAGGTACATCATCCCATGCTTTCGAAATCGCTCACTTGAGTTCTCCACCACCAGTCATAGGTCCACATCTCATTGTACTGGCAAGTTCTACCTTGACAATCCAGGTAGACTTTTTCTGGTGTGTATGTGATCTCCCCATGAAATGAGGGGTTGCCAATCAACTCATGGATGCATGTGACAGGATTCCACAGCCACAGCTCGAGTTCATTGGCATTAGGATCTTTGTCCACAGGCTCTTCTTCTGCAGGTTTGACATCACCCTGGACATGCACAAGCTTGCATGTTCATTCTGGCCCGGTGGGGAGTTTGTCGATCATTTTCACGAATATATACTTACTCCAAAAGCTGGGCTTGATACAATCTTTCATCTAGAAATGATGGTAAGGTCAGTTTCCATCCACTTATTCCAATAATCACTGACTACTAACAATTGGCAACTTTAGAAAATCATCAGTAGCCTGCTGGTTCACATTCCTGATGAGCCACTCAGTGAGTTCCCACTCTTTTTTGTCTGCAAATGGAGCATATGGGCCTGCCCCAGCTTCCTGTGATGCCTGCATCTGCTTGAATGTGGTACTTGCTAACCCCAGGATGTTTGTGACACATGCCACAGTAAATTCTTGCACATACCAAGGAAAATGGCTGTCTCTCTCCTCTTCCTCTTCCCCATGACCATGTGTGGGATTGGGTTCATCATTGTGATCAAAAGGTATGTCATTGTCATTGTCGTCACCATGCCCATACACCTGACGCTCTCTTCTTGTGCCAGCAATGTCCACACTGCTGCCAGGATGCACACTGGCAGCCTGTCTTTTCCACTGGCCCAGACAAGGTTGGGAGTGTGTGATATGCCGCCGCACGCTACTGGAGGTAGGGAATGATCGTCCGCAGTGATCACAAGCATAATGCTGATGGTTGAGGACATGGCAAGGCATAGTGGCGACAAGAAAATTGACAGAGGGCTCTACTAGCTGGTGGATAAACTTCAGCCATGACTGGGATAGCCATTTGGCTGTCCTTCCAGGGCTCCAATGCTTGGCACCATGCCAAGCCTTCAAAAACAATCCATTCTCTTTTTTTCACCCATCCATGTCACCTGTGCCGCACATTGAGTTTGTTGATCACCACGACACAGTGGTCACTTTAGGGTTGTTGCAACAGGATTTAATCCACGGCCATCACATCCTTTTTATTGAGCACCTTTTTCTTCCCTGACTTTTGCACTTGGAATACAACTAACAATGCTCAAAGTGCTCAACAATACCACCCATTCCAAGACTGCAGAGACCACTCACTCCACAGGCAGCCATGTTTGTCATCCCAGCGAGAAAGTCCGAGCAATGTTTGGTACATGTCCATCCAGTTCTCATTATTATTTCTCAAGACTTCTTGCCATTGCAGAGGATCACAAACAGGAAAAGATGGCTTCAGAGAAGAAAGCCGAAGCAACCGCCAAACAGCACAAGGAACTTACACAGAAGCATGTACAAGTTACCAAGGCCACTGAGCAAGTCACCCACCTATCAGATGCCCAATATGAAGATCACTTCACCAGCGCTGGCAATCCCAGCACTGTCTTGGTGGATTCAGTGGTATTTTTTTTTTTTTTCTTTGGTCGGTCAGGGCTCATGAAAATAATATGTAGTTCACTTCTAGATCTGTAGGAGGGCATGAGACCATGAACTCACATGCTGCACTCATGTCCCCCTTAGTGATGTGGAGTGGCACTGTCCCACCAGTACAAAGCAAAATGCTGATGGTATGTAGTATTACATTGACTACCTTGTATCTAACACTAACACACAATATGTACAGGTAAACCACCCTCCCCAGGTCCATGCCCTCACATGGACCGAGATGTTGATCACCCCTCAGGAGATGGTCAGAGTCCAAGATGGTCACAGACTCAATACTGTTACGGTTAGGGAGAAGACCCCTACTCAATTTCCTCCTTTGTCTTCTCCTTATCGCACACCATCTCCAATTCCTCCAATGGACACTCCACCCCTCCTTCTCGACCATCCTGGCAGCTCCCTTTTCGCCTCCCTATTCTCCGACCTCCGGGATTACCACATCTCTACCACCACCTGGGCTGACCTCTTAGACGAGTCCCTCTTTGAGGGATGAGACTATTCCTCATCGTGTGGGGATCTCCTCCACCACCTCCGGATACTTCCTTCTTCCACTGCCTCTCAGATCTCTCCTTTCTCTTCTATGACTCTTACTTTACTCTGTCTGACTCACCCTGACACTGCCTCCTTCATAGCCTCTCTCATGGCTATGTGTTTCCCCTTTATATCCCATCCGTTTATATCATGTGCCTTGCGACGTGACACATCTATTTCCTTATTTAACCTTAGGACTCCAATACCTGCCCTAGAGTCCCAGGTATATATATTAGAACACCGCCTATATACTCCTCTTCCTCTAACCTTGATATACACTATTTCGTGTAGTCAAACTGTTCCTCGAGATCCCCTCCCTCATGCCTTGCCTCACCTCTGCCTCATCCTCTCTATTCCCACTCTGGGCCAGTTCCAGTACTGCTAGCCTTGCTAGGCCGTTCACACTTAACTCCATATGGAGGTGACCAAGTGTAGGAACAAGACACGGTTCTTCATGAATGTGTACCATTGTTACTGGTTGTAACAAATACTACCCGGAAAAGAACCTGCAAACACGAGAACTATGATGGAGATAATATTGCTAGCGACAAGACTACTAAAGGCTATGATTCAGATGAGTTGGTATACAAAAAGCGCGCCCAGCACATACTGCAGTGTGAGGACAATGATGAGGCAGATGAGGCACTGTCTGACATGAAGCATCAGCTGCCGGCCGAGGAGGTAAAGACACATGGGCCTATCAAAGATGAGCCCATGGATGTCATCATGCATACTCTGACACTTCCTGCTCTGAGTCCACAGCCAACCAGCACTGGGAGTGAGAGTAAGGGTCAACTGAAGGCAGGAGATTATGACTTGGCTACATGCCAAGTTCTTGAGACTGCCATCAAGATCTTTTGCACTATATTACTCATGGAGACTCCTTTTTTGACTGCTATCCAGGAAGTCGAATGGGCCAAAGTAGCATGGCAAATAGCTTGTCAGCACCATGATTCAAAGTTGCTTCACAATGTCACTATACTGAAGCTGGTATGTCAAGTTTGGTGCATTCTCACTAGGATTGACTTGGAGTTAAACAGATTATGGCATGGAGCTCACATCTCCATGGTCAATTCAAGGCCAAGGCTTGACTAATTGTCACTACAATATTTGGGTTTGAAACAAGCACAATCAAGGCAGTGCAGCAACAGAATTGCAACCTTGTTGTGGAGCTTAAGAAGAACTCGTCATTCATCTACTGTGTATGTATTCCTTGCATCATACTAGCAGTGACTGAACATCCATCTCATTGAGAAGACACGTGGCACAACACTTGATCAACACAATGGCATCTACCAGAATAAAGGTATACAGCAATTGATTAATGAAGTGCTATTCAAAAACAAGTCTGACAATGGGATCAAGTGGGTCAAGTACTACAAACCCTTTCCAGCTTCTGCTTTTGCACTTACACTCACAATGGTAGGGATGCAGCATTGCATTATGAATTATAAATCGACTAACTTTGTGGATTCAGTTACAGTGTGCTATTGATGAGTGGGTGTCTGGGTTGTGTGAACCAATCACATTTATTGTAAGGAATACGAATATTCCAGTATCTTTGCTGCTCACCTCCAGTCCCTCAACAACTTTGCAGATGCATCAGCCAAGTATGACTTAGTCCCGAAACTGATGCAGCAGGTGTATGACAATGGCCAGTATGTGACATCCATCATCCACATCTCACAGCTCAAATTCATATCATCTTGTGATATAGTGTCCATGCCACTGGGAAAGTTGAGACAGCTGCAGACCCAGCGAAAACAAGTGCGGTCCCTTAACAAGCATTCTTAAATGCTATTCATGATTATAAGCGCACTGAAAATGTGTAAGCTACGCTATGTAGTATGTGTAGTGTGGCAGTATAGACTTATTTTTTCAATGCTATATTTTGCTATGTTGGGCTTTATCTTTCATCTGAGGGGTGTGTTATGTAGTGTCTGGTAGTAAAATACCATCTATAGTGACCTATAATCAGGTAGGAAGACTACTAGTACTACAGTTGCTATATTGACTACAGAGTGTGAGGTCGTAAATCCTTTTTTTGCTGATGTTCCTTTAGTCGGGAGACTAGTGATCACATTTTCACTCATCTTAATATCAGTGATCTCCTCAGCCTCACTGGCACTTCATGTCAACACAGACAGGCAACTCACAGATTCATTGACCACCAATGCCACACTCTTCTTGCTGCATTCACCACTGATTATGAGGCATTCCTCAGTATGCTTCATACCACATGCTGTCATCTCAGGCTTGGCTGTGTTGTCTCTTGTTCTTCCAGCAACAGAACAATTGTGGGTCCCAAATGACCTTAATATCTATACACCTTGTTCTTGCATGGAGGAAGTTGTCCATTTGCTTTCCTTTCATAGCTTTCATGTCATTGTGACATGGAAATGCTATCAACACACTTATGGCCCCTCCAATATCTCTCAAGTGCTCACGTTGTCAAATGGATACTGCACCATAGATGTTGTTGTGTCACAAACATCATCTGCAATCACTCCTATCATTTGGTTTTATAGCACTTTGGTCATGAACTTTGTCTCTGCAGATGCCATTTGGTGTGCATATCCACAACTCACATTGTACCACAGTGGCTTGGTTAACCCTCTCGTGATCCATGGCGGACACCTTTCCACCAGTATACTCCAATGCTACACAAAATACACACATAGGGGCTTTATCCTCCAAACCAGTGCCACATCATGGCTCAAAGCTTTTGCTCATGGTGCACCTCTGCATGGTTGTCAACACTTTAAACATTGTCCATTGACACCTTGTCATAGTGGTGATAGTGGTTGTCTTGCTTTTAGAACTCAAAGTAATGTTCACTCTGCCAAAGATCTCCTTGTTAGAAAGAGAGCAATTTTTTGGTTGCTTGGTGGTACCAATTGTGATACTACACCTGGGTTTGTTAATGGCTATGTTATTACAGTGTAGAAAATTGGATTGTTGAGTCAGGTTAATCTGTAGGATTTGGTCATTGTATTTTTAGTTGGTTGTCATGTTTGTAGTTATGAAAGATTTTTGCTATTTGTTTTAGTTTGATGCTGCAAATGTAATTGACACATGAGTTGGATAATTGTTTGTGAATTACACAGGGAGTTGTTACTAGTAGCTCTGCACAATTACAAAAGAGCCAGAAATGTCACTAACAACTGAAATGGTACATGTTTTCTATAACAATACATCTAGTTCCTTTGCAAATTGCATTCTGTGTCATAATTTCGTCACTGATGTATGTGACACCCCACTCCATTTGTACCACCATAAAGTTCATGCCAATTTGTCTGGGTTGATATCAAAGTGTGGATCTTGTGGGCTGTAGTTTACACCAGATTTAATGATGATTGCAGGTGCATATACTGGTTCTTGCTTTCCAAAGATGTCATGAAGGATAGTGTTCATGTTGTCTTCTGTATTGTTGTCGTATGCTGTGTAGACTAGATAATAAATGTCTGTGATAAGCAATTGGCGGGGATACAATGTGATGGGCAGATGAAGGTTTTCAGAAGAGATGATGCAAGCTATTTGATGAAGCGCCTCTGATTTGTTACTGGCCCTTGTTTCTTCTATTGGATACAGACTGTCTCTGAGTTGCACCAGGTTTTCAAATGGTTTTGGATGTGGTTGTAACAATACTGCTACACATGGCATAGGAGGAGCACCATGGCAGATTTGGTGGTGCACGTTGATTATCCTCTGCCAGTGCAACTCATAAATATGAGACATGTAAAGTTAAGAACTACCTACTTTTACACTCAATGCCCATTCAGGATGTTGTTGTAGGGTATAACATCTTAGCATTTTTGCACCTGCTGTCAGGTTTTCTTGCATCAACACAGTTAGCATGTTGATCAGTTCAACCAGTTGTGGAGCTTTGGTTTTCATGAGTGCTGAAAGTTTGCACAATGACACCAGGTGGGATAAACATTGACCAACACTTTTTAACCCACTTCTCAGGTTGACATCATATGGAGAGTATGTATTTTGCCATTCTGCCATAGTAAATACAAAAAAGCCAACATTGACCTGTTACTCTAACAAACACAAGATGCTTAAATATGTAAGTCACCAGGCTCACATGAACCCGAAGCAGTGTCAGAATCTGGATTGTCTTCTTCCTCAACATGACTGCATAGCAAATGCAAGGGGAGGAGCTCGAATTGCACATGTTTCACTGTCCACCTTCCCACATCATCTTTGAGAGCATATCGGCTGATTTTTGCCTCCAGTAACACAAGGTCTTTTGGCATGATATCAGTTGGTGACATGTAAGCCATTTCTGACTTCACTGTCAGTACTTCTCTAGCATTGTAGACCTCACTGAAAAGCAAAGCCTGCTTCATTGAGATTGATGCTTCAGAAGATAAGTCCACATTACCCACCTCTCTTTGTCCTTTCATTTTCTGCCATCTATTCGCTCTCAATACACTAGTATTGACATTGGCTGTAACAGGTTGAGATCAGAAACCTATTGTTGGATGTAATAAGACATACTGCTTTACTTTGCCTTGGCTCGGACAAACAGCCCATGAGATTTGCAGTCTGCAGAGTAAGCAAGTTTGACAATGGTACGATGACAACAGATGCTTTGTTTTCGGGTTCACCATCCTTCACGAACCATGTGCTGCATATATGCCCAAGTGATCACACGCAAAGCGGTTTTCCTGTGTAAGCATTGCATAAATCCTTACTGAGATTATTGAGAGGTGCATATTTTCCCCAAGTGGCAGTTGGAGGTAGACAACCAAGAGCGTAGATGTTAGCCTTCTCATCTACAAAATTCACTATTTTCGAGATACAGCTGCAAGGGACAAAGTTCAGAGCAGCAAAGAAGTTCGTGCTTGTAACACCTACCTTTTTAAAGTTTCTGAATATTTCTCAACCTGCTTAGTGTCCACAAGAATCTTTGTGGGATGAGGTAGCAAGGATTGGATGGTAACACCCTTTGCAACTATACTTGGTATTGTAGGGCATTGATCTTTACTTCTTCTTGAAGGTCCAGCAATAGTCGCTTTTCCTTTGTCACAGCTGCGCTCTTCAATATTTGGATTGTCTTGAACTGATTCTTTAGGAGGAGAAGTAGGGTTGTCACCCCTCTCTACTTTGACTCCTGGCTCCAAGGAACACTGCATAGATGAGGATCCAAGGTGGTCTTCTTCAGTGTCATGGCTACACACATCATGAGCTGATGACTAGATTTATAGAAATATTCACTAACCATCCTTTCTTGGTCAGTGATGCCATGTCAGTGTTGGAAAGTGTTTGTTTTGTCATAATGGGATAGGAAGAGAGGTGAGAGGTGCCCACCAAAACAGATTTTTAAGATGTTTTAGGGGACTAGATAGATACATGTGATTCTCAGCTCCTATTCTTGATTGGTGGACAGATCCGTTTGCAGCATACAGTCAAATAAGTTCATCTCACATCTATTTGAGATGCATCTCAACAATTTAGGTACCCTCGCCTTCTACCCTGACATCATGTTCACGTGAATCATCTTCATACACCAGTTGTTTGAAAGTCCTCATCACATGAAATCTCTTGACTGCTGATGGATTTCCAGTAGAGGACACATCCCATTTTCATTTGCTTTGTGTACTCTCTATCCACAAAACAGTTGTGTAAATAAATAAGTGTGATCAAAAAACACTTACTGGTCTTTCCTGAAGAGTGGACTGCAGACATATAATATCTGCAAAGGAAAGATATATCTTCAAATGTGTTCCTTTGAAGGGATCCCGACATATCACCAAGTCAAACATAGCGGTCATTTCTACAAAGTCACCTTCTGTCAACAGTACTTCTGGAATCTCCTCTATTGTATTGTTGTCCATCAACTTGCCAACCTGTAATGCCAGATTGAGCTCCCAATGCACCCATACTTTGGCACATACCTTGTTGGGGTCAATTGCAGAGGATGGGATAGGTCCAACATCTTCACCCTCTTTTCTCTATACAGAATGTCAGTAACACAACTTTATGGTGAATGAAGATAAAGCTCACCTTTGAGAAGATGCAATGCTGCAAATAAAGGTGTCCTTTGAACTTATGATTCAAAGGAATATGTAGCATGCGACTGGCAAACTCGGCTGCAACATTGAGACATTTAAGCTGAGCTTGCCAAGTGGCTCAATGATTCTGATCACATTGAAGGATCACATGCTGTGCTGCCTGGTGCACTTGTTCTGAGGAACTGTGAACTTTGAGTAAGTCTCCAGCAGTAAGATACATTATACTTGCCTGTCAAAATCCCCAAGTGGTCCCAGATTCCATCTCTGAAGATACCCATGCAGTCTCATGGCAACAGGGAATACAGCCTCATTTGCTTCACCTGGAAAGTTCTTGTAGATGAGCATCCTGTTTCTGTTGAGGTTCGGATTACTGCTGTCAGTGAACAAAGAGGCCCATTGTGCGATTTGACAAAGGTCATTTGGAAAAACCTGCCAGGATAGATCAAGCTGGATGCCATGGTTGCATCTGTTGATGACTTGTTTGAGTTTGTCTGACCACAATTCTAACACAAGAGTGTTTGAACTGCTATTGTGGATGAAATAAGACATGATAGTTATGAATGATTTGATTCTTCCATCATCAAATTTATGTTTGGTTTTTCAGTTGAATTTGAAATCAGCCCAACTAACCTGTAAAAAAACAATGTGAAAATCAAAACAGCTACTAGTATATCACTTACTTAAACAAAAGAAGTGAAATAGCACTCACAGTCTACAGAAGAGTCTCTATGACCGACCAGCAACCGCAATCAGTTAAAGGTTGATTGAATTTCCTGTGTTGGTATTGCATGCCTGGCACAATACCACTCAAGAGTCTCTTGATCAACACAATCTATTCTTTTTAGCTCGTCTTGCAGATCTTGTTGAAGGCATGTTAGGATGCAATGTGGGCTAAAATTCCTAAGCACTCCAACTTTAGTCGAAGAGGGCACATGTGACAACATAACATATGCATTTTGTAGACCTCTTGCGCTGGCTAAATCAACCACAACTTTTTTTAAGCTTGCACCCTGTTACAACCTGTAACAATGGTACACGTTCGTGTAGCGTCGACTTGGCTTCTCCATTAGGAGTTAAGTTGAGACCTCGTTCCTACACTTGGTCACCTCCAATAGGAGTTAAGTGTGAATGGCCTAGCAGAGCTAGCAGTACTGGGACTGGCCCAGAGTTGGAAGAAGGGAGGATGAGGCAGAGGCAAGGCAAGGCACAAGGGAGGGGATCTCGAGGAACAGAAGTCCACATGAAATAGTGTAGATTAAGGTTAAGGAAAGAAAGGCATACAGGTGGTGCCCTAATATATATAGTGAGGACTCTAGGGCAGGTATCAGAGTCCAAAATATATATATGGTAAGAGACGCATTGCATTGCGAGGCACATGAGATAAACGGTCGGGATAAAAGGGGAAACGCATAGCCATAAAGAGAGGCTATGGAGGAGGCAGTGTCTGGATGAGTTATAATAAGTAAGTAGGAGTCATAAGGAAAAAGGGGATTGCTGAAGGCAGTGAGTCCAAGGACGTAGGGGAATAAGGGGGATTGCTGAAGGCAGTGAGGGAGGATGTATCCGGAGGCAGTGAAGGAGATGTCCGTCCGATGGTCTCATTCCTCAAAGAGGGATTTGTCTAACAGGTCGGCCCACGTAGAGGTAGGGATGTGGTAGTCCCGGAGGTCGGAGAACAGGGAGGCGAATAGAGAGGCGCTGGGATGGTCAAGATGGGGAGGAGGGGTGACCGACGAAGGAATGGGAGTCGGTGGGTGAGGAGGAGGAGATGTAGAAGGAAATTGATAAGGGGTCTCCTCCTTAACTGTAACATTACCCCCCTTGCTGATCTGAAGTTCCATCTCAGATATGAATTCATCCGTTGTGGTCTCCTTTGTTGACCTTGTAGTCGGTGAGATCCCAGTTTGGGTCAGGGATGTCGTGGGGGCAGGCATGCCAAAGGTGGTCGCGGGCGTAGCAATGGGTACATTGGCAGTTGGGGCTGAGGGACATGATGTGGCCTGGGGCGACAATGCAGCAAAAGTGGCACCGGTACCAGGGGCAGTCCTTCTGAAGATGCCCAAGTTGTTTACATTTGAAGCACCTGGTATGCTCCAGTCATTCCACAGATACATTGGGGGCGTCGGGATGGGGAGTGGGTGGATGGGGTACAGAGCCCAAGTCAGGCTGGGGACAATGGTCCATGGCTGGAGCTGGCTGACTGGGATCCAGTCTAGTGGTTCCCGACTCGTCACTGGTCTCGCCAGGAATGTGGATATGGAGGGGTGGGTGGACGACTGTAAGGTTTCCCAATGAGGGGGAAAGGTGGCGTGGGGGCTGCGATGGTAAGCCTGCCAAGAAAAGGAGATGGTGGGCACGTCTGAGGAGGTGGCAAGGGGTCGAGACGGGTCTGGGGGGAGCGGGTCTGGATACGGGGGAGGAGGGGGAAGGGGTCTCTCGGGGAGAAATGATGACGGTTCCATTACGTCGTTGAAGAGACTCTCTATCATCGGATCGGTCAGAGGAGTATCCTGATCCAACAAGAGTGTCAGTTGGGGAGGAATAATCAAATCCGGGAGAGCAGACAAAGACGGAAGGGTCAGGGGTATTGTCGTAATATCTCTCTCGTTCCTTTTGGGGGAGGGCAAAGATGATGGGATTGAGAATAGGGGATAAGTCTTCAAGGGGTAGGAGAGAGATGCAGAGGTTGACTCTTGCGACATGCAGGTGGTCCAGGGTGTGTTTCTGAGTTCGAGCACGGTTTGCTCAATGGTGATGTTATGACTACCACCTGGTGGGCGTACAAGTAGACACAAAGTGTAGAGCCGCCTTGAGCCTAACTCTTGTTGGTTCTAACGGCGTAGGATTCCTTCAGGCTTGACGCGAGCCTGGTGACAAGCGACAAGGGATACTAGAAGTAGTACCCCTAGGTAGGCGACGACTGAGAGTCCTAGTAGGAGAAGATCGAAAGACCTTCAATGAGGTGAGGACGTTGGGTAACGAGGTCGGCGTCGAACAGAACGAGTTCTCCAGACTGGGGTGGAGAACCTGGAGACTAGCCAATGGCGACAAGCCATTGGGTGAAAGAGAGGGCAACGAAGTTGCCTGACCTTGAGGACCTTAGAGAGATTCTAAGGTGTCGACACAGAGTTCTTCAACAAAGGAGGAAAGAGGGGAAGGTGAGGAGAGAGATCAAGCAAGGGATTGTTGCAGGGAACAGATGATGAATACCACAAGAGTAACTGTAAGGTGTACACTTTAGGTGTCAGATCAAGGTTAGAGAGAGAGAGGAGTTCGAGAGGAGCTCGAACTTATATACCCCGGCCATAAGGGCTTTAGGGCAGGTATATCCTCATAAGGTAATGGTGGTCCGTGCGCAGTCTAACCTAATGTAGTAAGAGTCCGTATCCGCAATAGGAAACCCGGAGTCAGTGTGGCGAGGTCTTGCCCGATTAGGCAGGAGGGGTCCTGCGTGGGAAGTTCACGAGCGAAAGGTCGCGTTGTGGGAATACGCATGGCGCGACGTGTCATGATGGCATGTGAGTGGTCACATGAGGGAAGTGAGCTCAGAGCGCAACACGAGGTTGGTGGCGATGTTGAGGAGAGATCTGGCCTCAACTGAGATGGGGATCGCCGAGGAGAGCACAGGAAGACGGCTGTGCTAGGGAAGGCACTGGGAGCAGTGCTGCGGGAAGATCCGAAGGGCAGGGAGACAGCCTAAGGAAGGGAGAGGTGGGAAGATCCCAGGGGATGTTCCAGGGAAGATCCGGGGAAGATCCAGGATCAGGACACAGGAGGGCGGCAGTGTTGGGAGTGGCGCTACAGGGGGGAGGGCAGTGCCAGGAGAGGCGCTGCAGGGAGGAGGGCAGGCCAGAGGGGCAAGGTCGGTCGTTTGCAGGACGAAGAGCGTCGAGCGTAAACGAGTGCGAGAATGCGCCAGAGAGGGTGGTCCGGTGACGGGTGGTCACGTGTTGGTATGCGGTCGGGGATAGGAAGAAGAAAAAGACCAGGGGTGTACCATAATCATAACAGGTGAGGACGGGGGCGGGGGAGTCTCAGGCATCAGCGAGTCCGGGGCCCAAGAAGGCATCAGAACTTGTCTGGACCCTAAAGGCCCAGGGGAGAAGGGATCGGAGGGTGGTGTAGAGATGATACTGGCGTACAAGGTGGCAGAGCGTTTCGTTGCTCGCGAAGAAGGGGAGGGACTCAAGTGCCTCCGATGTTTGAGATCTCTCAAGAAGGCCGACATAGAGAAGATGACGAGCAGATGGTGGTAGGTGGCCAATACAGACAGAGAGGGGGATGGAAGGGATGAGGGGGAAGGGCATGGGCGAAGGTGGTGGTTGGAGAGAAAGAGGGGTTTTAAAGCCTGACCCGTTCTTTATACTCCGAGAGTATCGCCTTGGCATTTCCTAAGTGGGATTCTGGCTCCCATGTCTGTTCAGAGTCCGGGTATCCCCGCCAATGTACCAGGTATTGCCTCTGTCGGGGAGTTCCGCGATGATTGATGATTTTCTCGATCTCGTATTCCTCCTCGGTTCCTAGGAGTTCCGGGAGAGGCCGAGAGAAATTGGGTCCGTGTTCGGGAGTTTCCCGATAGGATGATAAGAGGGAGGCATGGAAGACGTTATGGATCTTCCATTGTGGTGGTAGTTTCAGCCGATAGGCTACCTTGGAGATCACGGCGGAGATCTCGAAAGGTCTGGTTCGGTGGGGGGATAGTTTTCAGGAGGGTACTTGAAGTTTTAGGTTGTGGCAGTCGAGCCATACCCTATCTCCCACTTTCCAGGGTTCGAACCTGGACAGGTGTTGTTCTTTCATTTTTAATTGGGCAAGTGAATGGGCTGCCTCAGCTTCTTTCTGTGCTTCATCAAGGTCGGAAAGACGGGCTTCCAGGGCAGGGTTAAGGGTTTTCCCAATCGCTGAATAGGAGCGAGGGGAGTATCCGAGCATCAAAGCAAATGGGGACTTGTGGGTGACCAAATGTTCGGCCGAATTATGGGCAAATTTGGTGAATGGAAGGAAGTCTAGCCATTTCTGTGGGATGCCGTCGCAATAGATGCGCAAGTATGTCTCCAATTCCTGATTGTAGCATTCCATTTCCCCATCGGTTTGGGGATGATACGCAGTGGAGAGTGAAATGTTATATCCCAATAGGTTTGCCAATTCTTTGGCGAACATGGATGCAAACTGTGGTCCTCTATCCGAGAGGAGTCGGTCATGGAGGCCGAAGCGTTTGAACATGTGTTCAAAAAATAAACGGGCTATGCCAGTGGCATCCACCGTTTTCGAGCAAGGAGCTAATATTACCCCCTTCGTAAGCCCATGGTCGACCACGACCATAATAGAATCAAAGCCCTGGACCGACAGTAGGTCGGTGATGAGATCCACAGAAAGGTGCTGGAAGGGACAGGAGGTGGCGAAATCAAGGGGAATCAGCGGAGGGACGGTGGGGTGGGTCTGTACTTTGTACGCCTGGCAGACAGTGCAGCCAGTCACGTATCGCCAGACAAAAGAGGAGAGGCCAGGCCACCAATAGTCACGAGAGAGAAGGGCAATGGTCTGGAGGTGGCCGCCATGCCCCCCTTCAAAGGAGGAGTGGGCGGCAGAGACGATATCGTGGCGTGCGTCCTTGGGGATGTAGAGACGATTCTTGCAGTACAGACGGCCCTCGATATAGGACCGGTCAGCCGGGGAAGTGTGGCCGAGGGGAGGGGATTCTTCCTCCATATGATGGAGGGTGTCCAGCACAAGGGGATTGGTGGCAGAGGAGGAGTGAATCTTCTCGCTTAGTGCTACATCGATAGCACGGATTTGGTGGTCGAATGCGTTGTCGGGCAACATCTGGACGGCGCAGTTGTCTCCAGATGTATCTACAGTGTCCTTCCTGGACAGAGCATTCACAGGGGCCATCTTGCTCCCTGGGAGGGTGACACAGGACAAATCGAAGTCCTGCAAAAAGAGCAACCAGCTGTTACGACTACCACCCGGTAGGCGTACAAGTAGACACGAAGTGTAGGCCGCCTTGAGCCTAACTCTTGTTGATCCTAACGGCGTAGGATTCCTTCAGGCTTGATGCGAGCCTGGAGATGGACAAAGAGGGATACGAGGAGGAGTATCCCTAAAGAGATGACGACCGAGAGTCCTAGATGAAGAAGGTTGGCAGACCTTGACCAAGGGGAGGTCGACAGGTAACGAGGTCGACGTTGAGCTGGGTGAGTTCTCCTGACTGGGGTGGAGAACCGAGAGACTAGCCAACGGCGACGGGCCGTTGGTGAGAGAGCAACAGAGTTGCTTGATCTTGAAGACCTTAGAGAAGAACTCTAAGGTGTCGACGGCGGAGTCCTTCGACGAAGGAGGAAAGAGGTGAGGGCAAGATAGAGATCAAGCAAGGGAATGTTGCAGGGAACGGAGATGAATACCACAAGAGTAACCGTAAGGTGTACACTTTAGGTGTCAGATCAAGGTTAGAGAGAGAGAGGTGTTCGAACGGAGTTCGAACTTATATACCCCGGCCGTAAGGGCTTTAGGGCAGGTATATCCCAATCTGGTAATGGTGGTCCGTGCGCAGTCTAACCTAATATAGTAAGAGTCCGTGCTGCAAGCCGCGAAGTCGGGACCAGTGTGGCGAGGTTATCGCTGGATTAGGCAGGAGGGGTCCTGCGTGGGAAGTTTACGAACGCGAGGACGCGTCGTGGGAATCATCGTGGCGCGACGCGTTGTGATGGCACGTGAGTGGTCACGAGACGGGAGTGAGGTGTGGCGCGATACGAGATAGGAGGCGATGTGGGAGGCGAGATCTGGCCTCAACTGAGATGGGGTTCGCCGAGGAAAGCACAGGAGGACGGCTGTGCGGAGAGGGCACTGTAGGGCAGTGTAGGAAAGATCCGACGGGGGCACTGTAGGGCAGTGCAGGAAAGAACAAGGGCGGGGAGGCGGCCCTAAAGAAGGGAGAGGCTGGGAACCTCTCGGGGAGATCCGGGGAAGATCCGGGGGAGGCCCAGGGAAGATCCGGGGAAGCCCAGGGAAGATCCAGGACGGGACACAGGGGGGGTGGTTGTGTCGGGAGAGGCTGCACAAGAGGGAAGTGCAGGAGGAGCAAAGCCGGGCGGTTTGCAGGACTATGGGTCGAGCGCAAACGAGCGCGAGAATGCGCCAGGGCGGGTGGTCCAGAAGGGGAGGTTGTATGTGGTACGCGGTCGAGGGTGAGGGAGAAGGAAAAAGACTGGGGGGGTACCAAAACTGTAACACCAAGGGAATCCCTGAGGACCAGTGCGCCCCCGCCAACTCCACCCTCATCTTGGCTTTCCTCTCCACCCTTGCAGGCCTTTATGCTGGCAGCACGATCACCAACTACCTGCATGCAGTCCACACATGGCACACAATACATGGATTAGCCTGGACCCTCAACAGTAATGAGACCAATGCCCTTCTCAAGGCTGCCAAAACCCTCGCTCCCCCCACCTCCAAGTGCGAAACCTGAGAGCCATACACCATTGACACCATCATTGCCATCCATGCCCAACTCCGTCTCAACACTCTCCTGCATGCTGCAGTATTTGCCTGCCTCACGACCACGTTCTTCTCCACAGCTCGCACGGGTGAATTCACTATACCCAACCTGAATGCCTTCAATCCTGACATCCACATAACGTGCAGCCACATGTCCACGCAGCATGACCGCCAGGGGCTAGAGGTAACCAACTTCCACTTGCCATGCACCAAGGCCGCCCCTCAAGGCAAAGACGTCTCATGGGCAAAACAGGACGGACTCTCTGACCCACATGAAGCATTACATCATCACTTCAACGTCAACAACCCCGGCCCCAACAACCTCCTTTTTGCCTACTGCTTCAAAAACGGTCGTTGCCCCCTGACCAAACCGATGCTACTCAAAACCCTGGATGGGGTGCTGAAGTGAGCAGGCCTGAAGCCATTAAAAGGACATGGAATATGAATCGGATTCACTCTAGAATATCTCCTTTGCAACATCCCCTTTGAGGTGGTCAAGGTTAAAGGCCAGTGGGCCAGCGATGCCTTTTTGGTGTACCTATGCCAACATGCCCAAATACTCGCCCCATACATCCAGGCCAAACCTATCATCCATGAAGCCTTCCTGCGCTACACCATACCATCCATCCGCAGATGATCCTACCTGTATGTCTCACTCCTCCTAATCCCTGGGTGACACTGCTTCGCTACTCGCATCATCGATCACTCCTACCACTGGGGGTCAGCAGCTCACTATCACCACAGGATCAGCATTGTCCACCCGGGGTCAGAAAGTGCTACATGCTTTCACCCATTCCCTCTCCTTACTGCGTAATAATCTCCCGTCATGTATATTACTCCGCATCCATACATATATATTCCGATCCTTCCCCATCCCCAAAGCTCTCCGGAGCTGAGTCCAAAGAGTGGACTGCAAGGGACAATGATACTTTTTTCATCCCATAGAAAATGGTTGGACATGCCAAGTCTATCTCACAGAAGAAACAAGAGATCTCACAGGCCCAGGAAAATACTTTGGCAAGGGTAATCCAACTATACACAGAGGAGAAGGCTAAGCCAAAGAATGACAGAAGAAGTCTACAAGGAATCTGCAATGAAGTGCAGACAGAATGGCGGAAGAAATGGAAAGAAGTTGCAGTGAGCCCAGACACAGTTCGACGTCGACTAAAGGGAGGGCACAGCCACCATGAGGCTAATACAGACAATAGTGCATGGTTCACCAGTGAAAAAGAAGAATCTATCATAAAATACTGTCTCGAGCTTGCCGCATGAGGCTTTCCATTCAACCACAAAAAACTCAAACTCCATGTTGACTGTCTCTTGAGAGCTCAACTGGAAGACACCTTTCCAGAGACTGGTGTTGGGAAGAACTGGACCGACCGGTTTATTTCATGCCATAGAAATCAGTTAGGATGGTATTGGAGTAGCTCACTTGACACCGCAAGAGGACGTGCTGTCAACAAGAACACCAACCAAGCATGGTATCAGCTACTTCATAGCACAATTGATGGAGAAAAGATTGACCCTGATTGCATATGGGCTGCAGATGAGACTGGATTCCAACCAGGTGGTGGACTCAAGGACTGTGTTATTGGAGCTGCAAATCAAAAGCTTCAGCATCAGCAATGTGACGGAAACCGGGAGAACATCACTGTTGTGGTAACAATTTGTACCAATGGTGAGGACATTCCACCAACTGTTATCTACAAGAGACAGGCATTCTCGACTAACTGGCATCAAGACAATAGTCTACAAGCATCGTGAGTAGTATTTGACATCAAACAAGATCATGAACTCATCTCTGAGTCACACAGCATTGCACATTCTCCAAAGGGATGGACAGATGGAGAGATTGGTCAGCTGTGGATCAAAGACTTCAATGAGAAAACACATCAAAAGGCAAATGGACACGCATGTTTGCTCCTCGTCGATGGACATAATTCACACTATACAAAAGAGTTCCTAGATTATGCATGGCAAAACAGCATTCACATACTCTGCTATCCAGCACATTCCACACACGTCTATCAAGGACTTGATGTGGTCATTTTTGGGCCACTCAAACGCTACTGGACTCAAGAACGGGATACATTTGAAAGTTCTAGGCGACAAAAAGTCACAAAGGAGAACTTCATTTCAGTATATGGAAGGGCTCACCAAAAAGCACTTACCCCAGACACAATCAAAGCCACATTCAGAAAGACAGGTGTCTGGCCATGGAATCCTGATGTTGTAACAGAGCAAATGATGGCACCAAGTCTCGAGACCTCATTAGAGGGAAAACTGCCATTGCCAGAGCCAAGTCCTGTCCATGCAATCTCATTAGCAATGTCCCAGTATCGCAAGTTTAATGCTGATGAGGCCAATGGGGTCAATACCACGGCCACTGGTCCCTCAAATTGTCCAGCATGGCACTCCATAGCAAAGGACTCAGTTGAATCACTCGCATCCACATCAGCCTCTTTTCTTGTAGAAGAAAGCCCACTTACCTCATCACATCGGCTTCCAGAGTATATCCTTCCACCACAGACACCTACCCGAAAATGCAAGCACATACTGTTAGAAGATGAACCCGAAAATGAAAAAGAACAGGCTTACCAGGATGCTTTGTGAGAGGCATACACCCATGAGGCACAATACAAAAGTGCGCTGGTTGGAATGCAATGCACAATGGTGATGCAATCTATGTTTTGCAAGTGGCTCTCAGGTCAATTGGCAACACAGGAAGAAAAGCAAAAGAAGAAAAGAAAGAAGGGTCAGTTGAATGGTGATGAGCTACCAAGGTTACTCACCAGTGACGAATTTTACAACTGAGTTGTCCAACATGATAACGCATGTGAGGAGGAAGAAGTGGCACGAGAATCCCACCGAAAACAACATGAGGAGCGGGCAGCATTGATGGTCACTTGGCAGGAGGCAGGGAATGAGTGACACAAGAGAAATGAGAGCTGAAAACAGGCATACAAAGAGGAATTGCACTCATGGGAGGAGGAAAGAGCCCATGCAAAGGCCGAGAAGCATCGAGTGCAGTGGAACAGACCAAAGCAGGGGAAGTTGAAGCCACCAATCCCAAAACCAACTGTAGCTGGGGAGGATGCAGATGGAGATGGAGGAAAGAACAATGATGAGGTTGATGAGGGAATGGCATCAGATGGTGGAAGTGTGGTTGACTGATCATTGATTATCTATTGAACTTACTTAATGCAGAAGTGGCGATACCCACAATATACCCAATTTGGAGTGACTCACTTGCCCATGGACACAAGATAATGCCTGATAATTTTCATACCCTGCTGCTGCACAACAACATTTTTGATTCTGACAAAAATTAATTATGACCCTCAAAGACATCATTCTATCCCAGTACACTACTCCGATCTAGCAAAAATTG
>JBBPNR010000462.1:0-23535 GCA_038091015.1 Boletus vermiculosoides
GCTATCATGAACAACAAAGTGTTCGTTTTCGGGCGCGATGTATTCTTGATCTATACTTGCTTGACCGCGAGTAGTATCGGAGACATCCTAGACTGAATCATGAACACTCGATCCGGCGTTGATCAGTAACCCGGACAGTTTACCACACCAGCAACACCGAATACTTTGTTTATCAATGAAGATTTACCGACGCCGGACTGTGAGACGAAAATCAGCTTTCGAGGTTGATTGATTTGGTCGTGATGTCAGCACCTCGCCGATGATCAAAACTCGAAACCTGGAAAATATCGATGAGATGGGCAAAAGTAACGAGGACAGGGCCGAGACTTGCCTGGAACAAGACGCCACGATTTCACTGGCAGTCGAGGGAAGCTATCCCGCAAGCTCAGAAAAGGGAACCCGAGTTCGGAACTACAAAACACACCGATTGGATACCAATCACGACTTCAACTTTCCTCTCGGTCTTGCGGTACACTGCCGGAGTTTTAGAGAGCAGTAAAGTCGACGAAGGAATATATTCACACTGCCTCCCATCCTCTTCACGCGCACCATTCAAGACGTCTCGTGGATCCAATGAAATGGTGACGACACCACGAAAAGTCTTGCGATAGTGTACCAATACCAACAATTTGGTATCAAACAAGGCCTCTCTACAAGGTGTCAATCATCAATGATCATACACGCCACGTGCGGAAATCGTACAGAGGTGGATCGAATGATTCCTGGTGACCACCGCCGGGAGAGATCGCCTGAGAAATTTGTCTCGTCACATTACCAGCTTTCACGATGATGGTGTCGATTTCCTTTCGGGATTGAGATTTGAGATGTATGCGGAGAGCTAGCGTGGATCGAACTTGGCTCGGGATCGATAGATCAGTGAGAAAAAGTCACGTACTTCATATGAGGAGTGGCGACGACGACGGGCCAGACTCGGAGTGTGACATAGCCTAACGCCTTGGGTTAAGGAGACTGCTCGTTGATCACTCGACGATTTCAACCGGGGAAGCGAGAGCCGCTCACAGAGCGAAGAAACCAGCCTTTGGCGCCGGGCCCGTGTCCTAATAGGCGTATTACACGTACAACAAGGCCCCTCCGACTTGGAACCTTGCAAGTACGCTCCCACGAATCATTGTGATGACCGAGAACGCTTTGTACTGGCCAATATCGAGTGCTGGGTGTCAATGATCCTTGTCATAGAGTACGGATACGATGAAGATTGGCCATTCAGTGAAACCGTACCAAGTCCGCAAACGAGCACAGTCGGAACTGCCATCGTGTGAGCCTTCAGACAACGCGCTCCGACAGGTTCCCTAATGTCGCTTACCGTATCATCCCCGTCGTCGAGCACATCAACTCAACATGCACTGTCTTCTGCTCGCAACCCAATAACCCTACGATTGCGTAAAATATTGGGAACTACCTTTACAGATCCAGCAACGACTGAGGCGCTGCAAACGCTCTCGCATTTATACAACACACCAGCCGCTTCCGTCGCTGCCCTATCCCACATCCAGAGTCCAGAACAAAGCACCAACGATGGCGACAACGACGAGGATAGCTGGAGCGACCTCGACTCTGAAGGAACTGCACCAAGAGACGGTGTATCGGGACATGTGGATGTCCCCAACGAGACCGCGGCGCGCGTTCGCAAGAACCTTCAGAGAGACCTGGAGAACAAGCTCGCGGAGGGCAGTCAGCATTTCTTGAAAGCGTTTGGGGAAGTTGATCAAGTATGTCGATTGATTCCTCCATTTTCCATTCGACTGATCCATACGACATTGTTCCATGGATAACCAGAAACTAGACGACCTGCAGAAGATCGTGACGGAGATGCGACAACATTGTGACGATGCTGAGGCTCAGCTCAAGTTGACGGAAGAAACGAGCCGGTCATTGCTTGAGCAAGCTGAAAGCCTGAGATACGAGAGGTAGGCGCTCGATTCCATACAGGTGAGCTGTGCTCATGAGAATCCTATCCAAGGCAGGAGGTGGAGACGCGAAGATCCATCATATTACTGTTTCTCGACCGTTTCACGCTCAGCGAAGACAAAGTTGAAGCTATTACTTCTCGCGAGATTTCACTTGGTGCACAGTTTTTTTCGGCTATGATCAAGACAGAGCGAATTCGAGGCGATTGTAGAGTGCTTATGTCTGGAGAGGACGGTCCGACTCAGGCAGGGTAAGCCGTCTTTCATCATAACGTCTTTTGTGATCTTAGAGGGTCTACTTAACACAGTATGGATATAATGGCAACGACATCTTCGTATCTCGAGCAAGGTTACGACAAGATCTACCGCTGGTTGACGTTTCAGTTCCGCCGGATAGGAAGGGAAAGTCAACTTGAAGTTAGTTCAGTGATGTGCGAAGCTATCCGTCGGCTTTCACAACGGCCCGAACTGTTGTCGTAGGTATCGTACATCGGTTTTCTATCCACACATTAATCGGATCATCTAGCGATGCCCTCGCCCTTCTCTCAGAGGCGAGGCAAAGTACACTCCTCGCACTCTTCCTCGAGGCTCTCACCCGTGGTGGTCCATCTGGATTGCCGCGACCAATTGAACTGCATGCGCATGATCCCATTCGATACGTCGGCGACATGCTCGCGTGGGTCCATCAAGCAATAGCTGCAGAATGCGAGTTCCTCGAAAGTCTTTTCGGTGTGAACGGTCAGGCGCGCATGGTAGGAGCTGTACGGACATTTAATGGGAGTGAAGAAGAAGAATGGGTGAAGGAGTTGTTGAACTCTTCCGTGGGTAAGCTTTGTGTGCCACTCAAGGTGAGCGAAACATTTAGCGCGCGCAATGGACCTTGTCGTTCGCGAGTGGGGTTAACAAATTCAATACAGGTTCGAGTCCTGCAGACTGTGCGAGCGCAAGAGAGCTGTATTCTATCGTATAAGGTTGCCAATCTCCTGCAATACTACATGCTCACTATGCAACGGACGATCGGGGACCAGTCTTTACTTTCCCAAATGCTCCAGGAGTAAGCATTTCTCTGAGGAGTCGATTATAATACATGACCATGCTCTAGGATAACGGGAGTCAGTTACAAGGTCTTCTTCGATTCGATAGAGGCTCAGGGACGTGCATTGCATCGTATACCCCTCGTTCGTTCCTTATTGTGTTCTACTTCGCCCCTTGGCTCACGCGCACATCAATACATCCCACAGGACCCCGACGACCATCCCTTTCCCCACCGCATTCGATCATCGACCACGCCCAACTCCTGCGTGAAATCATGCAAGTCTATGACTCTTCCCTTCTCAGCGAGGGTTCCTCTGACCCCCCTGAGGCAAGCACGGGATTCCGCCGCATCCTGGATGTCATGGTCGATCCCGCTGTCACTATGTGTGCTGCCGCTGCCGAGGAAAAGGCGAGGCTGCGTCCGAGATGGGACCGTGCGGTATTCGTATTGAATTGTCTGGGGTATTTGGAGGTGCGTGTGTTGGTTTGGTTCGGGTTTCTTGTGTCCTTACGTTGGACTCGTATGGATGATAAGAATATGCTAGAGCCATTTTCGTTTACGGAGGACAAGCGGAAGGAGGTGAGAGACAATATCGAGGAGAGGGTGCGATTGCTTGAAGACGAGCATGTAAGTTTTTTCTACTCTCTTCATTCGTACATGTGAGGACTGATACTGTCGAAAAATACAGTATGAAAATATCCTCAAGGACGCGTCTCTCAGCGACGCAATACGTACTTTGGAGACGAGGGATCCTGCGGTAAGTCCCTCGCCCCGTTCCAACGCGATGATGTCCATTTTTTTCTGACCTACGAATCCTTTTTTGCCCGACTGCGACGTGAAAAAAATACAACAGACACCACTCTCTCGTCTCCCTGCGACCGAACCAGAAGCACTCGCCAAATCCCTCGGGAAACTCTCTCTTTGGCTATCCACTCTAGACGTGATCTCATCCCCACGTCTATTTCCGCTCTCGTCATCATTTCTTGCTGTGCACGTCCATCGCGGTGCACTGAGGCGACTCGTCCGGGCGTATAGTGCGCTATGCGAAGAGGTACGGGCAGAAAGTGCACGGGGCAAGTACGTTGCAGGGAGTGTGGTTCTGGGGAGGGAGCGACCGTTTGGACAGGTGGAGTTGTTGAGGTAGATATTTGGGCTCGAGGAGGACGAGTCTTGAAGCTTGAAGGATGAAGTACTCAGACTGTTAGGGGCAACCGTGAACTCTGGTGCTGGAGAATTCAAAGTCCAGACTTCGGACGGTTTAGTCGCGGAACGACGGATGTCTTCATATTTCGACTCGGCTTTAATGCTATATGATCGAGTCGTCCTTCTCCCATCACCACGTCTTGTCAGCCGCCGATTGAGTTTATCCTACATCATGTATCCACTGAGAGGCCCACTGGTCTCGAGCGGTGATTCTCAACGTCCTTATCGTGGGATAACATCCGGCCTCGGGAACGTCAAGATCAAGACGACGGAGGACTTGTCTAGCTGTATGAATCTGGTTCTTGTGCATCCATGGCTCCATTGCCTTCTTGATCCTGATCTTCCTTCCAAGAATGTGATTGTGGACCATCATGCCGAACCACTCACCCCAGTCGACGGGGACGGCGACTCCGATGGCCTCTCTCCCTCCACATTACACACCGCATTCCCCCCATACGATAAGCTTACTAGAGCGTTACGGCTTTTCGCGCGTCTCAGACAGCCTTTCGGCACGCTATTGCTCGTTCTCCTATCGCACAGTGAATACAAACGTGTCGCATCCGACCACCCTATCGCTGTGCAGCCACTCAAGAACATTTCACCGCGCTATCTGGCGCAGAAGATATATGGATACTAGATATCTTGTAGCTGCCGAGCTGTCTTGATGGATTTGACTGTCTTTGTTTCCGGACCTCTTGCTCTCGCCATCTCGGATTTAACTATGGCATATTGTTCTTGCATTTCGCATCGCATTTCGCAAGATATTTCGCCCTATTTGTAGTACCCCGTGTATCATGATACGTTTGTTGTAACTTTGCGACCAGGCAGTAGCCAGGATGATCACGGGCACTCGGACACGTTCGCACTCGCATCGATCGTGACGTAGTACGAGTTGGAGCGCAGCATGCAACAAATGCGAATGGTTTTCCTCGAAGCTCGCTTCGTTCATCGCCACTGGCATCCCACTCGTCTACTGCGTCATGCTCGTCCGTACGATCGGTTATTACTGTAACGTACAAAGGAGGTAAGAGTCCCGTTTGAATCTCACTTCACAAAGATCTCCCAGTGGTTGGTTCCCCCGAGACGGATCGAATATCGGGACCTGGGGCAAAGGAGGAGGAAGGGCGGGAAGAACAGTCTGGGAGGTGAGGTCTCTATCTGAATAGGTCAGTCCTGGGGAAAGTTGATGGTCGAATCCGTTCGGACGTGTAGGGCTGTCGAATAGCCACGATATCATCATGTACTTGTGCCCTATGGGTGTCTCGCACCCGCTTCAGACAATATCCTCGAACGGCAACGTCCGGCATGCTGGTCCGTGACATAACCCGTCCTGATCGGAGTCGGAGTCAGAGACGTGGGCAGCAGCGACGAAGGCTCGGAGATACGAAAATACGGGGATGCCGAGAAAGGGGGATAGGTGATGATGTCGTAGCTGCGGCCTCCCAGATGGAGGTGATGAAGGAGGGGGTGTGGGGTGTGTTAGTGATGGGAGACGATGGCGAAAAAAAACGGGAATAAGGAGAGGGACATACAGAATGGTAAACGCGCATCCATCCGCGATGCCTGCCCCAATACTGTCATGGCGTGTCGTACCGTACATGGTCAGATCCAATTGGGAGTAGAAACGAGAGGGGGCAGGTATCTCAGTGCCCATATGCCTGTTTGTTCTCTGCAGCCAACGACCACCATAGTGTAGGTGCAAACAAACATAGCTGTGGAGAGCGTCAGGAATCCAATTCTGCATATACGGTGTTTCTTCAAGAAACCACAGTTGCCGTCTATGGCGCGAAAGGGCACGGGCGAAGCATTGCCCGTAAGAGGTCCTCCATTGCGTATTCTCCACGAACTCAATAATTACACCTTGAAATACATGAATATCATGCATCGGGGCTTGACCACAACTGTAGCTAAAATTCTGTGACGTCGGGTATGGCATTATCAGCACTCAAGCTATGGAACGGAATGGATATCCCGGAACCCTACCTTCTCTGCAAACTCGGTGATCCATATTCGTTTGTCGTATGTTTCCGTGCAGGGTCATGGGGTGCTCAACAAGTGCCGCCTAGTACGGTACCATAGAAATGGAACGAGACGGCGTCGATCGATCTGTTACTGCAAAGTTCAGCGACTGTGACGAAAATCCTTACAGCACGATCGGTGCACCCGTCGACAAAAGGATTTCATCCGATCAAGTCTTGCCCGATTGTTTGTGCACGCCGAAGACATGAGATAGTATCCGTGAGATTTGAGGAGGTCTACATACTGGTTCCACAACGAGATACCATCCTGAGAGCTCATGTTCGATGGAGGCGGTTCATTTGGTCTAGGATGGCTGTATCGCTGTCGGAAGTGCGACACAAAGGTGTGAACATACTTGTTCATCCCGAGAACCTTTGTTGTGTAGCCTTCGGTTTGAAAGTGTCTACTTGATGCCATACCATCTGTGTATCCTTCAATCCGTGTTCGTACCCTGCAGAAAGCAGATATTGGCTCCAAATATGTAGATTAGGAATAGCGTTAGCAGCCGCGCGAACAACTGATATCACGATCATAAGATGAATATTCGGACTAGCAAACTTTCGTACGGGCGAAATACGCAAGGTAAGAAGTGTCGCCGTTGGGCCACGCCGACTCTGACTCGCTGATAGGGACAGAATTTGTATGGGACGAATCTTGCGAACCTGCTTCCGTTTCCAACTGGAACAGCCCAGAGGATGATTTTCCCTATCGACAGCTCTGATGTCAGTATCACAATGACGACGATTTCGGTGGAGCGAGAACAAGTGCCGAGAGATGATTATAAGTGTGTGAACTGATGTATGTCGATAAGGAGACACGTGTATGCCAGGCGACATTGGCATCCCATGAATGGACGACCGCACACCCTTCTTTCCAACACACTGTTACCTGGCCAAGTATGTCTTTGAACAGAAGGGGGTGGTCCAGGAATGGTGAGTATCTCGGCGAGACGTTTGAGAGTGCGATACTGACGGGGACTGACTCGGAAGAGTCGAGTACAAACAGTACCCTCTCCAGTACCGTTCACTCTCAGCAAGCACAATCAATCGAAGTCGATGGTCGACATTGCGTGTTGTCAGTCGCCTTCCTCGTTGATGGGAAATACATCGTGAGCGATGGTTGGGAAGGAAAGATTAGACGATGGCGAGTGGAAGATGGCATGGAGGTGGGGACGCCAATGGATACGGCGGGGAACAGTATTCTGGATATCGCAGTGTCACGAGATGGAAAATGGGTCGTGAGTGGATTCGGTGGAACGAGGCGTGGCGAGGTGGTGGTGTGGAATGCGGAGAGCCACGAAAAGGTGACCGAGTTCCAAGCACACACGGATGTGGTGTATGCGGTGGACGTCTCTCCGGATGGGACGAGAATCGCGAGCGGATCGTATGACGAGACTGTCCGCGTCTGGTCGCTCGCGACTGGCAGGCGACTGCTCGGCCCGTGGAAACACGATTACCACATTGCGGCGGTCAAATTCTCACCCGACGGACGCTTCATCGCCACTGCCACGTTTTACAGATCTCAGGTTCGGATCTACGACAGTCAGAACGGCCGCCTGCTCGTCGACGTCCCAATCAAAGTCGGCTCTCCATTCAACAAAGCTCTCGCCTGGACCAGCGATAGCAAGCAACTCTTTGCATTATCTAGCGACGGCAACATCAATTGTCTCGACGCGTCCACCGGGAGGACGCACTCAAAATGGCCCATCCACAGCAACAATGAACCTACTTGCATCGCCCTGGCAAGCAACGGCACATTCATCGCAGCTTCCGCAAGGTCGTCTGTCTCGTTCTGGGACACTACGACCCACAAGCAAATCGGGTCCGTTATCCAACATAATCCTTGCATCAAATCAATGGTCATCTCATCAAACTACAACCTTGCGATCGGCGGGGGTGCGACAATCACCCTTCGCAGTCTCTGTGATATCCTTCCCTCATCATACTGTGATCATGTAAGTGCACTTGCGTCAAATATCGGTGTGTGGGTCCCTGCGTTGTTGACCGCCATAGAGTTTCGCAGTTCGGCAAATCGAACGCATGAAGGTGGAAAAGACCGATCTCGAAGAGACCATTAGGTCTCTCCGTGCACAGGGGGATAGCTCGAGTGTGTCTATCGCCACCCTGGGGATGCTTCGTTGACATCCGCGTCTATTAGACAAAAGCTTGGCGCGTCTCGAAGAAATTGTGCAGCGACTCCGTAACCAGCTCTCAGACTCCCAGCATACAGCGGAGAACCTCAATAAAACCATCGAGACCCTTCGTAAGAGTATCCATCGCCACCCTGACTCGCGCTTCATTCACATCCCCGCACATCAGGCAGCAAAAACACCCATCTCGAACAGCAACTCCGTACCCAGCATGCCGATTCCCGACACAGCGTGAATAGCCTCGCCCAGATCCTGCATGCGCATGAGCAGAAACATCAATGCGAAATTCTGTATGCCGAGGGCCGCATAATCGATGCTGCAATCTCTCTTCTCGAGATCACCAACACTATAAGCGAAGAAGTCAGAGCCAACGGGCTCATAGTAGACTGGCTTGCTAGTGAGTTTCAGCATCACATATCAGCATAAAGTATGCAATCTCTACCATCAGATTTCAAGAACCAATGCATATCAACTCTGGAAATAATTGGAGACGAGGCACCGAACAGCGAGAAACGGGATGAAGCAATTGCAGCCTACTCTACTGCGTTGTTACTCGGTCCCTCAACCCCGAATACGTTACTGGTGAAGTGGGCAAGGACAGTGCTGATTCGTAGCTCACCCAACCAAGCGTTGAGTGCTGCCGCCAAGGTAGGGTTTACACGATAGTCAGACACCGGACATTGACAGTCTGCGAATCAGTTCAAGGTTCCAAGGTTTCTCATCTACAGGGCAATCTGCGATATTCTCGAGGAGGAAGGTCGCGTTTCAGAGGGGATCGAGTTTTTCCGGCGGATGGAGAGCAAGCTAGGAGAGGGCATGGGTAGCCGCGACGTGCGACATGGATATTCTTTCCACACAATGACGAATATCCCCGAGGAGGAAACAAAGTCTATAGACGAAGCCGAGTGGGTTGCTAGTGAGTATTCATTAATTGGTTCGTGGCCCTCGGTGCCCTCTGATGCTGAACATCAGACTTCAAAGCGCGTTGTCTCAAGACGTTAGAACAACGTGGAGATGTTGTCATGGACTCTGCCTCATACGAAGATGCTGTTATCCATTACACTACAGCATTGACCCTCGATCCTCCATCGATAGACTTTTTGATCAAGCAAAGCAAAGCACGAACCGAGATCGGATCATGGAAACATTCGCCGAAGGATGCCGATGCGGTACGTGCATCTTGATTAACCCCGCAGCAAATAATTAATGCGATGCCAGGTGATCAAACTCGACCCGTCGCCTGCACGTGGCCGCGAAAGAAAGCATGCAGCACTACTCAGCACTCACTGTTACGACGAAGCAATCGATGCGTATAACGATATGCTTCTCAAGCTTGAAGAACCCCTGGATCCTGTTACTCGGGGTAAGCATTTTCTGACTCGCACGAAAGCATCGTCTGAGGATCCTACCTCTTCCTGGATCAGAGAATGTACGGCAGAAACTTTCTTTTGCTGCAGCACACTTCGCTACGAAACAAGAGGATATAGCCTATTCACTCTTCGATATATTTGACGTCTCCATCCCGGTCACGTATGGCGAGGGCCAGAAACACGCTCTGGGTCACCTGTTACAAGAGGTGTTAACTCGGTCAGGTGATGTCACGATTCTAGCCTGGACAGGGAAGGCATCAGACTATAACAGCTGTCTTCCTGCGGAGATTGGTGTATATCGCGACCCAGCATCACCCTATATTCCGTCGTCGATTCAAGACGATAAGATGGATGGTTTGGTCGCAGAACTACAGACATCCTCGGGACATCTCGACTCCGCCGTGATGCTATATAATCAAGTCGTCGCTCTCGCATCGCCGCGTCTTGCTAGCAGTCGGTTGAGCTTATCCTGCATCGTATTTCCGTTGAGAGGCCCGCTGGTCTCGGGCGGTGATTCTCAGCATTATCGTGGAATAACATCCGGACTGGGGAACGTTGAGATCAAGACGACGGAGGACCTATCTAGCCTTAGGAATCTGGTTCTCGTGCATCCATGGCTCCAGTGCCTTCTTGATCCTATCCTTCCTTCCGAGGATGTGATTGTGGATGATGACGCCGAACCACTCACACCACTCGATGAGGATGGCAGCCACGGTGACTTCGATGTCCACACCCCCTTCTCGTCACATACTGTACCCCCTTCGTACGGCAAGCTTCCCAGAGCATTACGACTTTTTGCGCGCCTCAGACAGCCTTTCGGCGCGTTATTGCTCGTTCCTTTATCCCACAATGAATACAAACGCATCGCATCCGATCATCCTATCGTCGTGCAACTACTCGAGAACGTTCCCCCGCGCTATCTCGCGCAGAAGATACGGACATTAGATATCTTGTAGTTGCCGTGCTGTCTTTGGAGATCCGTCTGTCCATCCAATCACCCTATCGTCGTGCAGATACTTGAGAACGTTCCGCCGTGTTATCTCGGGCAGAAGATACGGATGCTAGACATCTCGTGCCGTCTTGGGAGATTTATCTGTCTCTGTTTCCGAATTTCTTGCTGTTGCTATCTCGGACTTGACCATTACCACATGTTCTCGCATTTTGCATCACTTTCTGCAAGGTATATCAGCCTGTTTCAAGTAGTACCCCACGTATCATGGTAGTGTTTGTTGTGACTCCATATACGAGTGAGTTCCTGGCACCTTGAAGTCAGTCGTCTCCCAGAAACCTGCAAAACAGTCCCCATAGATAACTCAAAACAAACGAGCCCAGATCTTGGTTCACCCACAAAGGTGAGCATACCCCTCTTGAAAATAACTTGTACAGACCAACGCGCAGCGAAAATACATAAAGCACTAGCGCTACAACCTCACCCGTTACATGCATGCAAAAAGCAGCGCCGACGACTCAGAGCATATCCCCAATTGCACACGTATCCGTCAAATCCAACACTTTCCTCGCCAACATCGCCGCGTCCTTGTCATCCTCCGAGTTAATCTGGTGTCTCCCAGTCCCCACGCCGACACTGACACCAACACCCGCACCCATGCCGACGCTACCCCCGCCTATCCCACTAGCACTTCCCAACCCCCCTGGACTCACGGGCACGCTCGCGCCAGCCCCACCCGTACCTGCCTAGTCACACAAATGCCTCAACATCGACACGAACCCCGCATCGATAAATTCTTGCCGTTGTCTCGGGATCACTTATCGGCAGATTGAACACACACGGCACGAGCGGGGATCGGACACCTGATTTCCCGTCTGCCATGCACGAGGGCACGAGGTCGAACATGGGCGGGTGGGTAAAGATGAGGTCTTGCTGTGCTCGCGTGCTGTTGGAGAGGTTGCCGAGAAAATAGGCGGTCTGGGGGTAGGGCATGAGATACGTGAGGAGCGTGTGGGCATTTGGCAAGGACGTACCTCGCGCGTGACTAGTTTGCTGGAAGAGCCGAGGCCTCGGAGACGCAGCTCGCAACGAGGTCCTTCCCCATCGAGCTAAACATGAAGACGATACCTTCTTCGTCCTCGAACCCACATCGCGATTCGCAACATGGACATGCCTATCTTTGCGGAAGGGGGAGCCTTGATTGTGTCAGCCCCGGGGGTATGAACCGTAGGTACTACTTTCGCGGGTCATGATCTCCGCGAGAGACCTCTTCTCGGGGCAGAACATACTCCTGTTTGCAGACTCGGATGGCTCTGGGTGAGGTTCGGGATGTGATCGGGGGGAGAATTGCCTACAGAACCGAATCATTGGCGACGAGCTGTCGAAAGTGTCTTTGAGAGTATTTCGTGGCAATGGAGAAACAGTACGAGCAAAGGGTGTAACAGGCTTTAATTTGGCTTTTGGGAGACTCCGAAGGTAAAATAAGGACGCGATTGAGAACTTGAATGACGGTGAGTGCAACTGCAGAGTCCACCGTACCCGGGTGGTTGCTTGCTTGGGCACGAATGATGTTTGTAACACTTATTTCCACCACACTGAGCGGAAGGTATGTAAATTGATCTCAAGAAACTCAACACAATGTGTCGCGAGGCACAAGAGTACACGACATCATACATGTTTTCGACTGAAGCCTACACGTTTCAATGTGCGGCATACGGTAGCATGCGATACCTCGATGTCACACACTTCACAGAGGGCAACTTACATCTCTGTGAGTGAGATGTCAGGTTGTCTTTCCACCGGGCCTTCTAGAAACTGAGGCAATTTTGAGAGAAAGGAATTGAGAAAACAATCTACTTACCATGACATCGAGAGAATGTAAAACATGTCTTCTTCCACATTCGATCGCGCGAACATCAACTTCACCAGTGTGCCTGTACAAGGCGTTGATCCGGCGCTGAGTCGATTCTGCAACCCCAGTGAGCGAGCGGATTTGAGTAGGACTTCTTCTTGCTGGGACATCTCGACGACCATATCTACTCGACATCGTTAGAAGTTGGGCGATGATTGCAAGGCATGATGGGCTCGAGACAACACGGTTGCCGACGACAAACTGCGTGCCGAGAGCTTCCCAGATTTAAACTCCGAATGTTGTTATTTTTGGAAGCGATCTATCGTTCTGCAACGGGCTGCGATCTGTTATTGCAAAGTTCATCCAATCAAGTCCTGATAGATTGTTTGTGCACGCCGGGGACATGAGATAGTATCCGTGAGATCTGAGGGGATGGGCCTAGTACATACTGGTTCCATAATGAGATACCGTCCTGGGAATTCATGTTCGATGGAGATGGTTCATTTGGTCTAGGGTGGTCGTATCGCTGGAAGTGCGGCACAAAGAAGGTGTGGACATACCTGTCCATCCCGAGAACTTTTCTTGTGTAGCCTTCAGCTTGAAAGTATCTACTTGATACGATCCCCATAGCATCGGGATGCCCTCCAATCCAAGATTGGTCCCTGCAGAAAGTAGATATGGGCTCCAAGTATACAGGCTGAGAACGTTGGCGGCCGCGCAGACAACTAATATCATGATCATAAGATGAACATTCGAACCGGCAAACTTTCTGGCGGGCGAAATTCACAAGGTAAGAAGTGTCGCCGTTGGGCCACGCCGACTCTAACTCGCTGGCGGGGATAGAATTTGTATGTGACGAATCTTGCGAACTTGCTTCCGTTTCCAACTTGAACAGCCCAGATTTTCCCCATCGACAACTCTGATGTCAGTATCACAATGACGACGATTTCGGTGGAGCGAGAACAAGTGCCGAGAGATGATTATAAGTGTGTGAACTGATGTATGTCGATAAGGAGACACGTGTATGCCAGGCGACATTGGCATCCCATGAATGGACGACCGCACACCCTTCTTTCCAACACACTGTTACCTGGCCGAGTATGTCTTCGAGCAGAAGGAGGTGGTCAAGGAATGGTGAGTATCTAGGCGAGACGTTTGAGAGTACGATACTGACGGGGACCCAAGAGTCAACTGAAAACAGTTCCCCCAACAGCACTCTTACCCAACAGCAAGCAGAACCGATCGAAATTGATAGTCAACATGACATATATTCAATCGCCTTCCTCGCTGATGGGAAGCACATCGTGAGCGGTGGTGAGAAAGGAAAGATTCGACGTTGGCGAGTGGAAGATGGTGGGGAGGTGGGGACGCTAATTGATGCAGGAAGTGAGGTTTGCAACATTGCACCATCACGAGATGGAAAGTGGATCGTGAGTGGGACGGACAGTGGCGAGGTGGTGGTGTGGAATGCGAAGAGCCACAAAAAGGCGACCGCATTCGAGGGGCATAAGTATGAGGTGCGCGCCGTGGATTTCTCACCGGATGGGACGAGAATCGCAACCGGATCGAGTGACAAGACTGTCTGTGTCTGGCCACTTTCGACTGGCCGACGCCTCGGCCCGTTGAAACACGACAACACCGTTTGCGTGGTCAGATTCTCACCCGACGGACGTCTCATCGCAACCGGCACGTGGAACCGCGAGTCTGTTCGGATCTACGACAGTCAAGACGGCCGCCTCCTCGTCGACTTCCCACTCCAAGTAAACTCTCTGTACAACCAATCCGTCGTTTGGACTAGCGATAGCAAGCTACTCTTTGTCTTATCCCGGGACGGAAACATCAACTGTCTTGACTTGTCCACCCGGACGACGCGCTTTCAATGGCCTATCCACAGCAACAATAAACCCAGGTGCATCGCCCTGGCAAGCAATGGTACATTCATCGCAGCTTCCGCGAACTCGTCGGTCTCGTTCTGGGACACTACCACCCACAAGCAAGTCGGGTCTGTTATCCAACATACAGGTTGGATTGAATCAATGGCTATCTCAACAAACTACGATCTTGTGACGGGTGGGGGTACGACAATTACCACTCGCAGTCTCTGTGGCATTCTTCCCTCTCCTTATTCTGATCATGTAAGTCCATTTGCGTCAAAATCTCGCTGTGTGGGTCCTTGCCTTGTTGGCTGTTGCAGATTTTCGCGCATCGGCAAATCGAACGCATGAAGGTGGAAATGACCAACCTCGAAGAGACAATCAGCTCCCTTCATGCACGGGGGGAGGATTCGAGTGCGTCTATGGCCATCCTAGGATGTGTCTCATTGACATCCGTTTCTGTTAGACAAAAAGATGGCGCGTCTCGAAGAAACTGTCCAGCAACTCCGTAATCAGTTGTCCGCCTCACAACGCGCCGCCAGTCAGGAGAAAGATAGCATGAACAAAATCATCGAGTCGCTTCATAGCCAGGAGATGAACTCAAGTGCGTACATCGCTATGATGACTCGCGCTTCATTAACGCCCTCGTTCATCAGAAGGAAACAATGCACGTCTCGAAGAAACCGTAGAGCAGCTCCGTAACGATGCGGTACGTGTACCTTGACTTACACTGGAGCAAATAGTCAACGCGATCTCAGGCGATCAAACTCGACCCTTCGTCTCTACGTGGCCATGAAAGAAAGCATGCAACATTACGCGGCGCTGAACGCTACGATGAAGCGATCAATCCTTTTACTCGGGGTAAGCATTTTTTGACTCTCACGAAAGCATCGCCTGAGGATTCTGCCTCTTGCAGAATCACGTGACCACCATGTGAGCCCATCGCAGACAATGGCGGCAATCCGTAACTCCACCAAGCGGACTCAGCGGGACGCTCAGCTCGTCCCCATTAATACGGAGACTGGTCGTCTTTGTGACGAGCAGGAGCGTCTGGATGAATTCGAAGCTGATCAAAAATTCAAGGAGCTCGTTGCATCCATAACGACAGCACTCGATGACTGTCGCATCGCGCAGCCCGTCCGGGAATACTTTCGATATGTTCCATATGGCGAGAGCCAGGAACACGCGCTGGGTCGCCTGTTACAGGAGGTCTTGACTCGGTCAGGTGACGTCACGATTCTAGCCTGGACAGGGAAGGCATCAGACTATAACAGCTGTCTTCCTGCCGAGATTGGTGTATATCGCGACCCAGCGTCATCTTATATCACGTCGCCGATTGAAGATGAGAAGATGGATGTTTTGGTCGCGGAACTACGGGCATCCTCGGGATATCTCGACTCCGCCTTCATGCTATATAATCAAGTTATCGCGCTCGCATCGCCGCGTCTTGTCAGTCGCCGGTTGAGTCTATCATGCATTGTGTTTCCGCTGAGAGGCCTGTTGGTCTCCAGCAGTGATTCTCAGCACATTTATCGCCCCACCACATCCGCACTCGGGAACGTCGAAATCAAGACAACGGAAGACTTGTCTAGCCTGAGGAATCTGGTTCTCGTGCATCCATGGCTCCAGTGCCTTCTTGATCCAGTCCTTTCTTCCAAGGACGCGATTGTGGACGATGATGCCATACCGCTCACCCCAGTCGATTCCGATGGCGACGATTCCGATGGAGCCACTCCCTCTACACCATACACCATGTCCCCTTCATACGACAAGCTTACCAGTAGAGCGTTACGGCTCTTCGTGCGTCTTAGGCAGCCTTTCGGCGCGTTATTGCTCGCCCCTCTATCCCATAATGAATACAAACGCGTCGCATCCGACCACCCTATCGTCGTGCAGCTACTCAAGAACGTTTCACCGCGGTATCTCGCGCAGAAGATACGGACACTAGATGTCTTGTAGTTGCCGTGTTGTCTTGGGAGATTCGTCTGTCCATCCGATCACCCTACCGTCGTGCAGCTACTCGAAAATGTTCCACCGCGCTATCTTGCGCAGAAGATACGGACGCCAGACATCTTGTAGTTTCCGTGCTGTCGTGGTGGATTCGTCTGTCTTTGTTTCCAGATCTCTTGTTGTTGCCATCTCGGACTTGACCATTACCACATGTTCTCGCATTTCGTATCGCTTTTTGAAAGGTATATCAACCCGTTTGTGGAACCCGCATCATGGTAGCATTTGTTGTAACTCTATGTACGAATAAGTCTCCAGCGGGTCAATCATTTCCCGAAAACCTGCAAAACAGTCCCCATGGATGACTCCAAACGAGCAAGCCTTGGTCCACTCAAAGGTGAACCGGTGACGTCCCGTCTTGAAAATAAGTAACTTATACAGACCACCTGCGGCGAAAACACACAAAGTACTAGCGCTACAACCTCACCCGCTACATGCATGCAAAAGCAACGCCGACACCGACATCCCCAATCGCGCACGTATTCATCAAATCCAATACTCTCCTCGCCGACATCGCCGCGTCCTCGTCATCCCCCGAGTTAATCTGATGTCTCCCAATCCCCCTGGACTCGCGGGCACGCTCACGCCACCCCCATCCGTACCCGTCCGGTCACATAAATACCTCAACGTCGTACAAAGCCGGTCCGGTTCCACTGTCGGTGAGGTTCGTTCGGATAATCGCGGCGTCACGGCTGAGTGCTCAGATGCACCGACAAGCCGCTACACGCGCCCCTACGCTTTTATGCGAAAGACATGCTCGGACAAGAGGTATCAACTAGATGTTATCAGCGAGATCCCGTTTGATGACCTTGTCAAAGAGTGTAATCGAGGCTATCGTCATTAGGGCTGCCTGTGCGACGAATTAAGAGGGTGGAGATGAGCGATGAACACGGAGGTAAAGGACACGCGCAGACCTCTCGGAGGATGACTCTACTCTCGGACTCATCAATGTCCCAGTCTGAAGGGTTGTCAATGGGAGTGATAGATTTGACAAGGGCCGCTACGTTCGCTAGGACTCCACAATCGTATACCTCTAAGCAGATATTCTTTTTGTCTCTGACCAGCAAAGCTGCCAAAAGTGTCTTTGAGAGTATTTCGTGGCAATGGAGAATAAGTACGAACAAAGGGTGCGACAGGCTTTAATTTGGTTTTGCGGAGACTCCGAAAGTAAAATAAGGACGCGATTGAGAACTTGATGACGACGAGTGCAGCTGCAGAGCCCACTATGCATGGGTGGTTGTTTGCTTGGGCACAAATGATGTTTGTAACACTTGTTTCCACCATACTGAACGGAAGGCATACGAATTGATCCCGAGAAACTCACCACAGTGATGCCGCGAGCTGGACATCCGTGATACGACTCTCGGTCAAGGATAAAACCAGAGTAAGAGGAGGTGAAGCTATACACAGAATGACTATCATGCGTATGTATGGATTGAGTGTGCTTACTACCATCAGCAGGTACCCTTGCTAATGCAGTCGCAACGGATGGGTCGTCCAGAACAAGAGCGGCAAGGGCACATAATGCGGTATCTTGTGCCTAAGGTCGTTATCTGATCAACATCCGAACCTAGTGACCGCGAGCAAAAAACATGCCTTGAGATCCTCCTTCTGAATCATTGCAATCAAAGTCCGGATTACCCAGGATGTTCTCGCGCTGAATCCTGGTTGCTAAAATCCTGGCCGTAATGCTCCGAACACGGGGTCTGGTTGCCAATGAGTCAAGGGTAGGTCGTAACGCACCCGGTTGCTTCCATACAGAAAGCTACAGTACCGTGAGTGGACGACCGCCCATCCTTCTTTCCAACACTCTGTTGCCTGGCCAAGTATGTCTTCGATCAGAAGGGGGCCGTCAAGGAATGGTGAGGATCTAGACGAGACGTTTAAGGATGCGGTACTGACATGGACCCAAGAGTCAAGTGAAAGCCGTTCCTCCCCCATCGCGGTTCACCAACAACAAGCAGAACCGATCGAAATTGATGGTCAACATGACATATACTCAACCGCCTTCCTCGTTGATGGGAGACACATCGTGAGCGGTGGTGTGGAAGGAAAGATTCGACTTTGGCGAGTAGAAGACGGCGTGGAGGTGGGGACGCCAATGGATGCGAAGAGTCCTATTTACGGCATCGCAGTTTCACGAGATGGAAAGTGGGTTGTGGCTGGGACGAAAGGTGGCTTCGTGACGGTTTGGAATGCGGAGAGCCACGAAAAGGTGACCACGTTCAGAGGACAGCAGAATGGGGTGTGGGCGGTGGACGTCTCTCCAGATGGGACGAGAACTGCGAGCGGATCGACTCACGAAACTGTCTGCGTCTGGTCGCTCGCCAGTCGGCTCTCAACTGGCGAGCGACTGCTCGGCCCCTTGTCAATGCTCGGCCCTGAATTCAAAACTGGCTACGGGTTACTTGGCTGGATGCAGATCGTTCCGACGGTGGCAGTCAAATTCTCGCCCGACGGACGCCTCATCGCCACTGCTACGTGGAACTGCAAGTCTGTTCGGATCTACGACAGTCGGAACGACGGCCGCCTCCTCTTCAACATCCCACTCCAAGTAAATTCTCGTTTCAACCAATCCCTCGCTTGGACAAGCGATAGCAAGCAACTCTTTGTCTTATCTCTCGATGGCAACGTCAACTGTCTCGACGTGTCCGTTGGGGAGATACGTTCTCAATGGCCGATCCACAGCAACGATGAACCTACTTGCATCGCCCTGGCAAACAATGGAACGGTCATCGCAGCTTCCGCAAACTCATCGGTCTCATTCTGGGACGCTACAACACACAAACAAATCGGGTCTGTCATCCAGCATTCAGCTCGCGTCCACTCAATAGCTGTCTCGACAAACTACGACCTTGCGATCGGTGGGGGCACGACAATCACCCTTCACAGTCTCTGTGATATAATTCTCCCATCATACTCTGATCATGTAGGTGCACCCGCCCAAAATATCGCTGCGTGAGTCCCCGCGTTGCTGACTGCTGCAGATTTTCGCATATCAGCCAATCGAACGCATGGAGGTGGGGAAGACAGATCTCAAAAAGACAATCAGGTCCCTTCGCGCACAGGAAGAGAGCTCAAGTACGTTTATTAGTACCCTGGCTCGCGTGTGATTGACCTGCATGTCTATTAGACGGCAAAATTACACGTCTCCAAGAAATCGTTCAGCAATTCCGTAACCAGCTCGCCAACTCACAACGCGCCGCCAATCAGGAGAAAGATAGCATGAACGAAACCATCAAGTCCCTCCGTGCACAGGACACAGACTCGAGTGCGCCTATCGTCACCCTGACTGGTACCTCATTGACATCCTCGTTCATCAGAAAAGAATAATGCACGTCTCGAAGAAACCATGCAGCAACTTCGTAACCAGCTCTCCGACTCGCAGCGCGCCGCCAATCAGGAAAAAGATAAGCTCAACAAAACCATCAAGTCCCTCCGTGCACAGGACATGAACTCGAGTGCGTCTATCGTCACATTGACTCGCGCTTCATTGACATCCTCACTCATCAGGAAGAAACAATGCACGTCTCGAAGAAACCGTGCAACAACTCCGTAACCAGCTCTCTGACTCCCAGTACAGAGCAGACAACCTCAACAAAACTATCGAGTCCCCTCATACACAGCAGATGGACTCAAGTACGTATATCACGATCGTCACTCGCGCTTCATTGACACCGGTGTCCATTAGACACTAAAATCGCCCACCTGGAACAGCAACTCCACACCCTGCATGTCGATTCCCAACACAGAGTGGATAGCCTTGTCCAGATCCTGCATGCGCACGAGCAGAAACATCAATGCGAATTCCTGTATGCTGAGGGCCACATAATTGATGCTGCAATCTCCCTTCTTGAGATCACTAACACTGTGAGCGAGGATGTCGGAGCCAACAAGATGATAATGGACTGGGTTGCTAGTGAGTTTTGGCGTCGCATATCAGGACACCGTATTCAATTTCTACCATCAGAGTTCAAGAGTCAATGCATATCGACGCTGGAAATAATCGGAGACGAGGGATCGAACACCGAGAAACAGGATGAAGCAGTTGCAGCCTACTCTACTGCGTTGTTACTCGGTCCCTCTACCCCAAACACGTTGCTAATCAAGTGGGCAAGCATAGCGCTGGTTCGTAGCTCACCCAACGAAGCATTAACTGCCACCGCCGAGGTAGGGTGTACGTGATAGTCTGCCGCTGGACGTTGACAATCTCTGCGAATCAGTTCAAGGTACCAAGATTTCTAATCTACCGGGCAATCTGCGATGTTCTCCAAGAGGACGATCGCGTTCCGGAGGCGATCGAGTGTTTCCGACAGATGGAGAGTGATCTAAGAGAGGGTACGGGTATTCGGGGTGGGAAGGCTCAGTCAGAGCTCACTGAGGGGCTCCAACGGCGACATAACGATGCGACAAATTCATTTCACAGGATGACAAACATTCCCGAGAAGGAAAGGAGAGATGAAACCGAGTGGATTACTAGTGAACATTCCTTATTTGATTCGTAGCCCTCAGTTCCCTCTGACATTAAGCATTAGACTTCAAAGCGCGTTGTCTCAAGGTGTTTGAGCAACGTGGAGATGTCGCCATGGACTCTGTTTCATATAAAGATGCAGTTGTCCATTATACCACAGCATTGACCCTCGATCCTCTATCGATAGACTTTTTGATCAAGCGAAGTAAAGCACGAGCTATGATTGGATCGTGGAAGGATTCGCTAGAGGATGCTGATGCGGTACGTGCATCCTAATTTACACCGCAGCAGAAAGTTAATGTAATCCCAGGCGATCACACTCGACCCGTTGTCTCCATGTTGCTACGAAAGAAAGCATGCGGCACTGCTTGGCGCTCACCGTTACGATGAAGCAATCGATGCGTATAACGATATGCTTTTGAAGCTTGAAGAATCTCCGGATCCTGTTACTCGGGGTAAGCATTTTCTGACTCGCACGAAAGCATCGTCTGAGGAGTCTCCCTCTTGCAGAATTGCGTAACCACTATGTGAGCCCATCGCAGGTGACGGCATCAATTCGCAGTTTCGCCAAGCGGACCCAGCGGGACGCTCCGCTCGTCCTCGTTAACACAAAGACCGGTCGTCTTTGTGACAAGCAGGGGCGTCTGGATGAATTCGAAGCTGATCCAAAATTCAAGGGGCTCGCTGCATCCATGACGACAGCACTCGATCGCTCTCGTATCGCGCAGACCGTTCGGGAATACTTTCGATATGCCACGTTCTCCCATACTTGGGAAGGAGCCGAACCGCTATTACACGATGTCCTCCAAAAACCGGTACACAAACTGGTAGCATCACCCACCGTGTCGAAGTTGGTGATGTTCTGTGTGACCGCGCGGGAGGCTGGGTTGCACTGGGCATGGTCCGATACGTGTTGTATCAACAAACTGGACGGTTCTGTGCTTCAGGAATCCTTGACCTCAATGTTCAAGTGGTACCAGGAATCCGCCCTCACGATCGTTCACCTAAAGGGTGTGTTATCCCACTCGGACCTGCGCGCTCTCGCAAGGTGTCTTTGGAACACCCGCGCATGGACATTGCAAGAGTTCTTTGCATCTCGGGTTATCCGCTTTTACACCGAAGATTGGAAGCCTTATCTTCCTGACGAGAGTGTGTATAACCACAAGGATTCACCTACCATCATGGGCGAGATGGCGGACGCAAATGGGGTTGACGTACAAGTTCTGCTCTCTCTCCGACCAGGATCAGAGGATGTGCGACAGAAGCTCCGTCTTGCTGCAACACGCCTCGCTACGAAACAAGAGGATATAGCGTACTCGCTCTTCGGCATATTTGACGTCTCCATCCCAGCCAATTATGGCGAGGGCCAACAACATGCTCTGGGTCGCTTGTTGCAAGAGGTCTTAACTCGGTCAGGTGATGTCACAATTCTAGCCTGGACAGGAGAGACATCAGACTATAACAGCTGTCTTCCTGCCGAGATTGGTGTATATCGGGACCCAGCGTCACCTTATATCCCGTCGCCGATCCAAGATGACAAGTTACATGATTTGGTCGCGGAACTACAGACATCCTCGGCATATCTCGACACCGCCTTGATGCTATATAATCAAGTCGTCGCTCTTGCATCGCCGCGTCTTGTCAGCCACCGGTTGAGCTTGTCTTGCATCGTGTTTCCGCTGAGAGGCCCGTTGGTCTCTGGCAGTGATTCTCAGCATGTTTATCGTGGCATAACATCGGGACTCGGGAACGTCGAAATCAAGACGACGGAGGACTTGTCTAGCCGTATGAATCTGGTCCTCGTGCATCCATGGCTCCAGTGCCTTCTTGATCCCGTCCTTCCTTCCAAGGACGTGATTGTGGATGATGACGCCGTACCGCTCACCCCATTCGATGAGGATAGCGGACATGGTGATTTCGATGTGCTCTCTCCCTCTACATCACACACCACATCTCCTTCGTACGACAAGCTTCTCAGAGCATTACGGCTCTTCGCGCGTCTCAGGCAGCCTTTCGGCGCGTTATTGCTCGCCCCTCTATCCTATAATGAATACAAACGTGTCGCATCCGATCACCCCATCGTCGTGCAGCTACTCGAGAACGTTCCCCCGCGCTATCTCGCACAGAAGATACAGACGCTAGATATCTTGTAGTTACCGTACTGTCTTGGGAGACTCGTTTGTCCATCCGATCACCCTCTCGTTGTGCAGATACTTGAGAACGTTCCGCCGCGTTATCTCGCGCAGAGGATACGGACACTAGCCATCTTGTAATTGCCGTGCTATCTTGGTGGATTCGTCTGCCTCTGTTTCCAGATCTCTTACTCATGCTATCTCGGATTTGACCATTGCCTGTTCTCACACTTCGTATCGTTTTCTGCAAGGTGTATCACCCTGTTTGTAGTACTCCGTGTATCATGGTAGTGTTTGTTGTAACCCTATATACGAATGAGTCTCTGGCGGGTCGGTCAGTCCCCGAAAATCTGCAAAACAGTCCTGCGACTCGAAAAAAAGAGCCATCTTGTACACGATCGATCTTTGGCTCGTGCTTAGGAATCAGTGGGGAGGAGAAACAAAGGGGTGATGTATTTGTAGCGCAACTGAGATACATCGTTGGCTGTACGGACGGAACGAGAGATGCATGGGGGATGCGAGTGAAAGGAGAGTGAGCGACAGCG
>JBBPNR010000463.1:0-23494 GCA_038091015.1 Boletus vermiculosoides
ATACCAGGAAGTTTACTAAGGTTTCCGCTACCTTGATTACTAACAAGAAGCTGTCCAAGATGGAATGCGACATGATTTTCCTAGCTGGGTTCCCATCGACTATCCAGGATTGGATTCATCACCGGTTGGCTATTGTCAAGCTGGACCTCCACCCAGATGATCCCTATCCGATGGAAGACGTCATCAAGGCCACGAAGTTCTTACTCACCGGCTCAGCTCTTCGCTCTTCCTACAATCCTACTGACATCCTTCCTTGATCCCAACCGCCTTATCAGCCTCGCCGTACCACCAATACTCCCAACATGCCTGTTCCAAGCTTCAATCCGCCTCCATCCCTCAAGACGGAATCGAACTTGAACGCTCAGGCTGGGCCCCACTGCAAATTCTGTGCAGGTGTCGGTCACTGGACTTGAACTTGTTCCATCTGCCTTGAATACCTTAATACTGGAAAGGTGGTTCGAGGAAGCGACGGCAGACTCTATATGCCTGACGGATCCGACATTCCATGAGTACCAGGAGGACGCTGTCTCAAGGACGCTATTGACCACACCCTCGCCAACCAGTCTAACGCCAGATCATCGTCCCTCACTTCAAGGGATCCGCCCCCCCATCTCACTGCCAATATCCTGTCCACTGTGTACCCGGATACTCCCGCTGTAGAGATCCTACATTACCTGAGCGCACACAGGAGCCTTTTCACTATGGTCCGGCGCTCCTCCGACATTCGGAACTTCCGCTTCGTCTCAATACTTACTTCGGACTTCATCTCGAACAGTCCACACCCCTTTTATAGCTTTTCTATCTGCTTTCTGTGTTATATCTTGGTTCTGCGCTCGTGTTTCCCTCCCTACAACGTATACTTTCATGTTTACCTTCTATTCTTTTATGTATCCTCTTTTTAGTTATATTAATGCTTATGCCCGGGTAACTCTGGACTATAAAGCATTTTACTTAGGACTCGTAATGCATCTTTCCTGATCCTCAGTGCTGTTCTTCTGAAAAGTGCTTGTTCTGAGTTCTCAACACGTTTACACTGTCAATGCCGCACCCCGAACGCCTCCGCCGCCGATCTGATCAATCCGATACTACGTTTATTTCCGGAATACGTCCGGAATCTCTAACATTGGGTCTAGTAAGCCGCAGCATTATCCTTCTCTTTGTTGTTGCTCTTCTTCGAATCCCTTTAGGGTTGAACTATTCGCCCCCTTCTTATATACTTTCTTTTGCTACTAACCCAACTGGAGGAACTTCCTCCCAGGAGGACTTATAGCAGTTTTACACCACTGTGTTGGATGTCGACCTGTCCGCCTTCATGGCAACTGTTGCTGATGAAGATGATGAAGATTCCCCCCTTGTCACTGACCCAGATTTCCAGCCTTATGTGGCTCAAGCATGGGCCAGCTTCCAGGCGGACAAGGCTTCAAAAGAGAAGGGCAAGCGCATCCGGTTTGATGGTGTTGATGTTCCACCTTGCAAGAGTTCAAATAAGTGGTCTGCCGCTGCACTGAAAGAACTTCTCTCACCAGAGCTCCAGCAGTTGCAAAAGGCTCCATCTTCTTCATCAACTTCGACCCCACTCCCATCTCGAGCTCCTACACCATCTACCTCACAGCGCAGGTCAGGAGGTGATGGTCCTTCCACCTCTTCATCTTCATTGAGATTCATGTCTGCCCAATCCGGTGGACCTGGTACATTCCCATCATGAGCATCTCAAGCTAATCCACCTTCTTCCACTTCGCAGTATAGATACTCCTTTCAGCTCAAGGACAAGACTGCGCCGAAATGGGTACTTGAGCAGGTGCTAGACAGTAGCATTCTGGTACCTGTGAAGAACTTGTTAGCAGTTGTGCCAGAGATCTGGAAGCAATTCTGTGACCTCACAACCATCAAACATGTCATGCAGGGTCCTTTGACCCCAACTGTGCAGGTCAACGAACTTGCAGGTCTTGATCCATCTTCCATTGCTCGGGAATATGGTGACCATATCCTTCGGAATGAGGATGGACTGATCATTTCCCATCACAGCCTTCCTCTTAGGGCCATCGAGGTCACGTTAGGGAGTTCAGGACGCACCATCATGGGTGTTCTGGATTCCGGATCTGAGATCATTGCTATGCCCAAGTGTGTGTGGGAAGGACTCGGACTACTGGTCCGGTCTGACCACATGATGAAGATGTCGTCGGCTAACACTAGTGTTGATACAATGATTGGTGTCCTCAAGAACCTGGTCATTGACCTCAGTGCAGGAGAGGTCATGGTGCAAGTACAGATCTTGGCACATGCCAACTTTGACCTCCTCCTCAGACACCCATTCCATTGTCTTATGAGTGCTATGACTAACAACTTTCCGGATGGCTCTCAGACCATCACCCTTCATGACCCTAACACAGGGAAGCAGTACACCATGCCAACCCGCACTTGGTCTGAAGAATGCCCTCGTTGTTGAGAAAAGAAACAGTGCAACAGCCATCAGTCTGTAGTGGAGATGGGTTTTTAGACATTGATGATCCGCCTACCAGTTGGGGAGAGTCTAATATGTCATCTGTCTCATCCGCTTTGATTTCTTTCTCATCGCCTTCTTATCAATATTCTGTTTCCAATCTTCTCTTTTCTTTTTCATATACTCATCTTCCCCCACTCTCTATTGGACCTATTCCCCCTTCTCCGGACTACCCATTCCTGTCTGCTACTCAGTCCGTATGGACTCCTGACGCGCTTTCTGCACTCTCTTCTGTTTATTCTTATGATTCCTCTTCGCACTCGCTTGCTTACAAGCCAGTTGCTAAAAAGGTTCATTCAGTGGTGGCTCCTACTGACAAGGAGTTTCGCATCACTCAAACCCTTCTGGACAATCCACTTGCCAGATTGAAATCTCTTCCTTCATGTTCTCCAGACTTTATTTCTGGTATCTGTTTCACCCAGGAACGCGCTGACAAATTAGATCTCGACCCCACAAACTGGCTTTGGCCAGAAGAGGTTAAGCTCATTCGTTGGTTAATCCAAGACCACAAAATGGCTTTTGCTTGGATTCCGACCAAGCGAGGTCATCTCAACAAATGCTACTTTCCACCTGTCAAGATCCCCACCATCCCTCATACACCATGGGCACTTTGTAATATTCCAGTTCCTCCATCTATGTGGGCGGAAGCTATTCAGATCATCAAGGACCGGATTGCATCTGGTGTCTACGAACCCTCCACAGCTTCTTACCGGTCTCGCTGGTTCTGTGTCATCAAGCAGGACAGGAAGACACTTCACCTGGTCCATGACTTGCAACCACTCAACAGCGTCACTATCAGCGACTCTTCCACGCCACCTTTCATTGAGCACTTCGCTGAATCCTTCGCCGGATTTGCAGTGTATGGGATGATGGACTTGTTTGCCGGATACAACCAACAACCACTCCATCTGGAATCTCGTGACCTCACCACCTTTAATAGTCCACTGGGTCCGCATCGCCTCACAACAGTTCCTATGGGTTATACCAACACAGTACAAATCTATCAGGCCGACATGTCGTTCATCCTGCAAGACGAGATCCCCCACTACACTTACCCATTCATCGATGACCTTCCTGTCAAATCCATGACCACTTGTTACCAATCACTGGATGGTACCTATGAGACGATTCCGGATAATCCTGGAATTTGTCAATTCATTTGGGAACATCTCATCATGGTGAACCATATCCTTCAACATCTGCAAAACGTTGGTGCCACAGTATCTGCCAAGAAGTTTGTTCTTGCTGCACCGGATGCAACTGTGGTCAGACACAAGTGTACCTTTGAAGGTCGCATTCCTCATGAGGCCAAGGTGCAGAAGATTAGGGATTGGCCCAAGTGCCAGAACCTGACTCATGTCCACGGGTTTCTTGGGGTATGCGGCATGCTACGTATTTTCATTCGCAATTTTGCTTCTATTGCTCGCCCTTTGGTTAACCTGACTCGTAAAGAGGTTCCCTTTGAATGGGGGGAATCTCAACAAGTCGCTATGCAGAGTCTGAAGGACGCGATCTGCAATTCCCAAGCACTCCACTGTCTAGACTACAAGTCCGGATGCGAGATTACCCTGGCTGTCGACACATCTGTGATCGCAGTCAGATACATTCTCTCTCAGGAAGGAGATGATGGGAAGTGTTACCCTAACCACTTCGGTTCTCTCAGCCTAACCGAGGTGGAGAGTCATTACTCCCAGGCCAAGCTCGAGCTTTATGGACTATTCCGCGCCTTGCAAGCAGTCCGTATATTTGTTTTTGGACTATCCAACTTTATGGTAAAAATGGATGCAAAGTATGTCAAGGGAATGATTAACAACCCTGACCTTCAGCCCAATGTGACCATTAATAGGTGGATCGCAGGCATTCTCTTATTCAACTTTCATCTTGTTCACATTCCTGCTACCCGCCATACCGGAGCGGATGGCCTTTCTTGTCGACCACTGTCTGAGGAGGATCCCCCTGAGGAGGATGACTTCGAGGACTGGCTGGACAATGCTTATTCTTTTTCGATTTCATTATTGAATGATCGCTTTCCTCTTGCCATTTGCAGTGCTCACCTCTCTAGGCAATCCGCCATCATCATTCCCTCCTTTCATGTACTATCCACCTCACTTCAATCTGATCTGGACTCTTGAGAAGATGATCTGGTGCTTCCTCGCTCTGCAAAGGCTATTGCAAAAAAGGCACAGATTGCCCAAATCTGTGACTTTCTTGACACTCGACTCCGCCCACCTGACCTTTCTGACAGGGAGTTTACCTCCTTCGTCAATGTGGCGACTTGGTTCTTCATCCTCGATGGATCCCTATATTGTTGGGAACTGCATGGTCACCATCAGTTGGTCATACCAGCTGAATGCCATTACGGACTCATTGGGGAGGCTCATGATGACCTCGGACACAAAGGTGTCTTCTCTGTCCAGACGCATTTGCTCTTGTGCTTCTGGTGGCCTATGTTGGTTGAAGATGTCAAGTGATATATTCGAACCTGTCACAAGTGTCAAATCTGCCAAACCCAGAAGCTGCACATTCTGCCCACTGTTCTGATGGTGGGCAGACTGTTTTGGAAGGTCCATATCGACACTATGCTGATGCCACGATCCGGTGGATATCACTATATCGTCCAAGCATGGTGCGCTCTCACAGCATATCCTGAATGGTGAATGCTGCAATCCAAGAACACATCTGCCATTGCAGCTTTTATTTTTGAAGAAATTCTTTGTCGATGGGGAGCTGTATCCGAGCTTGTGACTGACAATGGATCCGCTTTTGTGCAGGCCCTAGATATCCTGGTGAACCGGTATGGCATCCACCATATTCAGATCTCCCCCTACAATTCATAGGTGAATGGCATGGTTGAACAGCATCACTATGATGTCCGGGAGGCCATCATCAAAAGTACCCTGGAAGGGGAGGTTCGCTGGCCTTCAACAGCTCACTCCATTTTCTGGGCAGAGCGAGTTATGATCCTGAAATCAACTGGTTTCTCACTGTACTTTATGGTACATGGCATCGAACCACTTTTTCCTTTCAATCTATCCAAAGCCACGTTCTTAGTTCCTGCACTTACATCTGACAATGTTTCTAGATCTGCCCTGATCGCTTGGTGAGCTCGCCAGCTCCAAAAGTGTCAGGAAGATATAGATGCTATCAAGGAATGCGTACTCTTGTCTCAGTTTGTGTCAATCAAGCAATTCGAGGCACATTTCAAGAATCAGATATGCGACTATGACTTCCAACATGGTGACCTCATCTTAATCTGGAACTCCTGGATTAAGAAAGAGTTGAACTGGAAAACGAAGCCACACTATCTCAGTCCGATGGTAGTCCTTCGCAGGACTACTGGAGGATCATACTTGCTAGTTGAGTTGGATGGCGCTGTCTCAAGACTTCGGTATGCAGCCTTTCAGTTGTTACCCTACCATCCGCACAAGAAGATCTCCATTCTGGTTACTGATTTGACTGGATTGGACAATCAAGACCTAGATGAATATGATGCCAAGGAAGACATGGAACATGATGATGGCAATGACGTCATGGACTAGTTTTCTTCAATATCCACACCACTTCGCTATCCAGCACTATATCCGCTATGTATCTGTTTCACCCCAGGTTTAGTCCAGTGTCTCTATTTCTATCCTGGGTTTCGACCGGAGTATCTAAAAAAAAAAAAAAAAAAAACACATGACATTGCTAAGGACGACAGACAATTACATGATATACTCAGACATTTTCAGCTTCTCTCATTCTCATACTCTCAGACTACGAAAACAAAACAGAATAAAAACAAAAAAACAAAGTCTTTCCCTTCTTTCCACATCTCAATGAACTTACTACTTAGATTATATGCTTCGAACGTGCAATGAGACTGCACCCATTTGTCCACTTTCATTCTTCTCCATCCAGTGTAATCCAGTATCCACTTTTTGGGATCGGCGTAGGAATAGACACAAGAAGACAATTGATGAAGACAAGTCAAGCGGAACTCACACCTGGTCTTTTCTTATCATTCACTTTGATTGGTCTTATGTTTCAATACTTACTTGTTTTCTTTTCTGATCACTCAGGCTACCCGGATCAGACATGGATCAGACACGATTGTATTGCTACATGATGGTACAATGATATGAAGAGAACTACCTACTACATGACGGACACCCCTTCCTACATCATCCCCAATGCGGCCTTGATTGAATTGAGCTTCCTCATCTGCCTGGCAACTTGTACCTCCAGGTCTGCCATCACTGCCTCCACAGCCTTGACGTGGGACTGTGTGTACCAAATCTTGCCCTCAAGCCATTTGACAGCACGTATCCTGGCATCAAGGACCAGTTTCACAATAGGAGGCATGGGGATCCCCCTGATGATGGGGTATTCTGGCATCCCTTCGTCATTGTCATTGTTGTCAAGGATGATCAGATCGCTGGCCAGGGATGGATGTTGCATGCAACTATGCATCAGATGAGCTGAGTGGCGAGTTAGCTCAGTACAGGACAAATGATTCACTTCATGCACCTGGGGCCTTGCCCTTCTTGTCCACTACCGCCTGTACCTTTTCCACCTTCTTCTGCCCCTTTCCATGCCTGAGCAACTTGTTGCACTTTGCCTTCAATTGTGTGCATCATGTGCATGTCCTGTCTTCAATCCCCTTGCACACCTTCTTGCTCTGGGCGCAGGCACTGCACAGCACCTTGTGCATTATCACCACTGGACCGGTTGCCATCTTCTTGGTCGGACAGACCTCCTCCACCTCATCCTCATCCTTCTCGTCCTCCTCATCTTCATCCTGAACATCTCGCTGTCACTGTCACATATGTCAGTAAACTCATTTCAAATCAATCCGTGACTTACCTTTCCCTGGGCGGTCGCCCTGGAAATGGACAGTCTGGGCACGTTGAGGTCCAAAGGTGAGGGAGCCTGACGAACCTCCGACGGCTGCTGTTCTTCTCAGACGCAGGACTCATGCTCACACTCACACTCCCCCTGCTCTCACACTTCTTGTTCTCACTCCTCATGTTGACAATGACAATCCGCTGCCTCCACCTTCCACTTGCCGGCGATCGGATTCACCTCTTGCATTTTCTCCGCTGTCCTGCCATCCAGGAGCACTTCGATCCTGCACTCCCTTGCCTTTAGCAGGCAGGAGTGGGCATGCGCCTAGCAAATTGGTTAGTAGAGGAAACAAGTGAACAAACCGGGTACGCACCAGGCATCGATCCCATTCAATCACCCACATCTCTTGCTCCTCTTGCAACTCCTCTTTATTGTGCGGCATGGTCATTGCGGTGTTGAAAACGAGTTCATTGGCAGATCACAATTGCTTGCACGAAAGTTCTTGTGAACTGTCGGCAGCGGCAGGCATAGCAAAGGCGAGGAGTTCATTGAAGGTAGACATGGGGGGTGGTAGAGAAGGAGAAGATGGCGAATGTGGTAGAAGAACGACAAAGAAGATTTAGCCAAAGACTAGCAATTTTATATGGATCTTGCCATTGTTCTAGCTGACGTGGACTTTCCCATGATCACGTGGTCTGACTGGGGACAGTCAGTATCAAAGACCCCCTCGGATGTAGGAGCCTCTAGCTCTCTACAGTTACATCCCGTCCCTTTCTCTTCATTCAGACGTCCTCCAAGTGATCTCCATTGTGTCCTGTGTCCTTCATGTCCAGTCCAAGGTAAGTCGAGTCCTTATTTTTCTATCCGGTACAATATCATCTATCCAGACCACCTATCTGCAGTCCAAGTTAGACCAGATACTATGTATACGGTCTGGTATCCTGTTCAATTCACCGTCTTGTTACTTCTTTCTTTCTTTAGTAGTTCCTTCTACTTCTTCCTACCTTCCTTACTTCTATTATGATTAGCTGCTGCCACCTCTAGATCCTTATTGTATGCTTCTCCAGTAACCTAGTTACCAAAGTCTTGGGAATGCCCAGACTATAAAAAGTTTGTACCTAGATCTGAATGATCATCTCCGTTCACTCCTAATTTTCTTGCTATGGTTCCTCTCATCGTCGTCATCATTGGTCCTCGTCCTTGATCGACTCCCTTCCTCGTCCTAGTATCCAGTCCTCGTCCTTGACCGGAAAGCTCTTATTGCCGTCTATCTGGCCCTCATCCTAGGTCGGACCGCTCATCGTTTTACTCAGTCCATTCTGGACTTCGTGTTCCCTCATTGTTGTGTACCTGAGACTATTCCAGATACTCTTCTCTCCTGTGGTCAGTTGTAGCCAACCCTTCTCATCTAACTTCCCTCCTACAGGACCTCTTGGGACAAGTGTTCTTGCCCCTTCTACATTTACCCTTACAAGGTCTTTGACCTTGTTGCTTGTTTTACATTGTGTTGAAGGGCACAAAATTATATCCAACCTCTTGAAAGCGGCTGGTCTCATCCACATGATCTCTCCACTATGCATCCTGATATTGATCATGCTGATGAATACATTCATAGCACAACTGCCCATGCATTCTCCATTGTTGCATTTGCTCTTGGTATCCCTTTGCTACTTCCCTTCCTCAAAGCTGTCTGCCACAGTAAAAAGTTGTAATAGGCACATCACACCAGCATTTGCCATCATGATGGGCTGTGCCATGCTTCCTCATTCACACAACCTCATGAACTGTATTGCTCATGGACTCACAGACAATCAGCAGAAAGTGCAAACAATAACAACCCTTGGTCTCACTGTATTGGCCAAAGCTGCAGAGCCCTATAGTACCGAGTTGTTCAACGAGGTGCTCAAACCTCTCTGACTTTGTATTTGTCTACACTATGGCAAGGGTCTCACTACCTTCCTGGAGGCAATTGGTATCATTATCCCACTTACAGATCCCAGATATGCTTCCTACTATACCAAGAAAGTCACTGTTGTCAAAAGCAGAGGTCTAGCAATGCCAGAGTAGACCAGTGCTTAGCTGCTGCCTAAGATGGGCGAAAACAACTGAGGTGTTTGGGAGTGAAGTGAAGATATTAAATAGTATATGATTAAGGCACACTTGTACCTTAATGAGTATCAGGGAAGAGAACTTGGGTAAAAATGGGTATGTAAAGGGAATATTGCTAAACAATCTTTTATGATGTTACTTCCAGAAGTACCAGAAGTATTGGAACAAGTGGAATTAATATCAAAAGTACTCCACTTCCAGAAGTGCCAGAAGTGCAGGAAGTACCAGAAGTACCAGAAGCACAGGAACTTCTAGAATCTTCAAAAGCACAGGAAACCTCCAGAAACGTTGGAAGCATGGCAAACCTCCAGAAAGCCTATTCTGGAGTTTGTGGTATTTTGTCAACTGTCATCCTCATCTGTGAATTCCAGACTTCTGATGAGGAGATGAAGAAAATCACACTCAGGTGCCACAGCACAATACATCAGACAAGATATTCTCCCCAGCTTTTTCAAGTCATTCTGGGTTTGTCGTATGGCATTGGATAGACAGAAATGCCACCAAGTCATGGAGACCACCATGGAACTTGCACAAAAAGTGGGTGTTTCAAAGATTGTCAGAAAGATAGTGAATGAACTGAAGAATGAGGCAGGGCCATACCAGAAGATAATTGTGGAGACCATCATAAAGGTCATCACCACTCTCAGTGCCTCAGGCATTGATGAACATGTCAGAACTGTGGTATTATATTTCATACTTTCATGTTCTATGTCCACAGTATCCTGATTCAGTACACTATTCATATTCACTAATGGTTAACAGATCAATCTGGATCTCTACCAGATATGGTATACTGGCTAGGGCTAAGTACTAGACTCTGATCTAGACTTAGACCAGTTCTAGACCCTTCCAGATCTTACAAAGCATCTAGACCATTACAGTCCTAATGGAACATGACCTATGAGTCATACGGTTCTAGATCATCACACTCTGTGACAGATATTGCGTCATACCCTTCACCCTGATGTCTAGATCATGACATCATGCCCTCTACCCAGGTCTCAGGGTATTCCGGGTCATACCGGATAATAGGAGACTTCTATGAAGTTCTATAGGGTTCTACCCTTATCTATGACATAGTATTCTAGCCTTTACCATGTGGTCTAACCTATAGTGATAAGACCTCTTACCTATAGGTCTTAGGGCTTTACCATAAGGAGTTGTTCATATACATTCCAACTCCTCTTTAACCTTATTATCTACAGTACTTATACTGGACCTTTCTGTCCTTTTACTGTAGGATAGCGATTACCTGTACTTTCATACAGAGGTGCTTAATAGCACTACAATTCCTTTTCCTGTGTCCTTGTTCTAGTCCTCAAGACTATGGGACTTGTGACACTTCAAGGAACTATCATCCTCTCACTCCTCAACCTTTACTCCAACACTGCTATTTGTCCTACTCTATTGAAGTAGAGACTAATGGTTGTCACTCACCACTCCTTGCTGCTACCACCTCTTTCACAGGTCTGTAAGTAGCTCCCACTCGACCATCATTCTCCATACTGCTGTCACTCCACATATTCCCCTGTAAGGACACAAATAGTTCCAATAGAACATCTCGAGGTTCGCATTGTAGACAGTATCATCTATTCCTTCCAGGAGCAGACTATGGAAGACCAAGTCATGCTGAACAGTTTTAGTACTGTTGTCAACATTCTTGGCATCCATGTCAAGCCATATCTCACTCAGATTGTCTCTGAGTCCACGATTCATGACAAACATGGCCATTTGTCCATCACGTTTCAGCCACAATACCTTCAATATTTGCCCAGCACTTCCTATGAGTCCAAGTCCCTTCCCATACTTGGTGCCACAGTACTTGCTTTTTTGTTGCTTTTTCAATCCTATACATGTATCATACTTGTTCGATTGCAATGCACCTGCTCAGATTCTTTCCCCGTGCTTAATTTACTTGAGTGCTTTTTATGGGAAATTACAATACAGTCAGAGGTTGAAAAGGTTAAGAAGCACGGAAAAGGCTAGATATGTAACCATGGCTAACCGCGGTGTCAAATTCCTGATGTAGTTATGACTCCACCCCAACTCTGGTATTCTCCACTTGAGTAGTATACTTATATTATAGAGATCCATAGACACGACACAGGACCATCTTGTTCTCTCCCTTTTCCCACTATAGTAACCATACATCGATTGCTCATTCATGCTCTGCTCGTTCAGTGTTTTCACTGGACGGAACCTTGTAAAGCACGATTGATGTTATGATATGTAATATTTTCAAACTTTTCATTATAAACACTTGTACAATCATTTACTTCATAATATTCAACACATTGCACGTGACCATGGGAAAGGTCACATGATCACAATGATGTCATAGCACATGTTATTAATTTCTGCTCTTTTCTCACAATGCTATACTTCTTTTTCCCATCATCATCTTCTCTTTCTCACAACCATGTACTTTCATTTGACCATACTTAGTCATTACTATTTACAACACTTGGTCTGTGCACAGTTTCCAACAGTATATATACCTGTACATTATATCGTAGTACCTCAGTCTAATCCACTTGTCATTCCCGTCCTCCTGGCATCTACAGTTCAGGCTGGAAGTTCTGATTAAGGACCAAGACTTTACTTTTTCCATCTTGTCCCAAACTGCCAGCTTATTAAGTGTTTGCTGTGTCAAGTCTGGCTAGTGGTTGTTATTCATAGCAACTCACAACAATCGATCGAATTGTTGATGAGCAGCTTGAAGGTTGGGCGAGGAAGATAATACTTGGTGTGATGGTTCGAGTATTATGGTCCTGAAGACGACGACTCAGAGTGGCTGTCGTGGCGAGAGCTTCAAGACTGCAAGGCCTGGCCTTAGTGTAAGCCTACAGCTTACCTAGGTAGCTATATATGCTGCCTGGAATACTGAATCATAAGCATTCAGTATTACCACTGCTTTCGGCGTGACGGTCTTCTAAGTTCTTCTTTATAGGGCGGGAAGGGGTGGAGCAGACGGGTCGGGGCCGGGCTTAGTACTTACTACAATCCTATATGCCAACAGCTGGCTGAGTGAAACTTTGGTAGCGGAAGTGCAACATTGGTTTCTCCGAGTAGACCCGGAACTGTTCGTCCTCTTCTATAATAATCTATTGCACTGCCTCCACGCGCGAGATTGTCGGATCCGAGTCAATATTGAGGGGGAGAACATTTATATGGTCGCCAGCTTGAGTTCATGATCAACTTCTCACGATACTGTGTGACCATTAATACTATTCTTTCCAGACCGGAGTGTTCCACTATATGAGTTTCCCAGGTATGGTTCCTCATCAATCTTTCCATGATCAACTTCTCATGATACTGTGCAGTTCGGATGGCATTAATACTATTCTTGCTAGACACGGGCCGAAGTGTTCCACTATATCATGATGAGTTTCCCAGGTGTGGTTCCTCATCAACCACTGCGCCGTCTCTGATCTCCTCAAACCTCTCGAGTTCAGGGCAGTTCTCTTCTCGTCATGGCTTCCTACTGGCAGTCATTCAGCCTGCGTCGACGGCGTACATATCCGTCCGACAATGAGGACGCCGAGTCCACGCTACTGGAGAATGTAGACCACAGCAAACGTTCCCCTCATCACAAGGTGACGCAACGGTCAGAGATCACCCTCTGTTACACCTTACACGCCCTCCTGGTTATCCTACATGTTGGTCTGCTGATCATATCTGAATACCATGTCGAACATCGTGTGGTCGTACCGATCGGCTCCACCACCATCCATTCCCTATTAGTTCTGGGACTCCAAGCATTCTACACGGTGTGTTCGATCTCCGAGTCTGGCCTGCGGGAGCAGATTTTAATGATACTTTCATCTATAAAGATATATACCATCATCCTTCTCACTCTCACGCAACGACTCTCGCTCAGGCATGATTTATCCCATCGGCAGTTACTCACCACAATCCACGATAACTCAGGTGCTTGGAATGGCATCGGAGCTGCTATCCTCTCTCTCTGGAACCAGACAAAGGTCCGCGCCCCAGCGACGAAAATGTTTTACGTGATGATGTACCTTGTGTACAGCACGTACCTTCACATCAACGCGTCATCTCTGCTTAATTTACAGACGTTAGAGAGCACGATGGTCGGTCCGATTCCTTCGGCGCTGACTTGGTCCGACTTGTCACAGGAGAACTTGTCCACAATCGACTGGGAAGCCATATCAAATCTGACCCCTTATGTGACCCGGTTGAATGGTATGTCTCAAGCTAATCCGGGATTGGTGAACGACACGCTGTACGAGGTACTTTCCCCGAACATGGGTGTTGGAAACGCGACCGTTCGTACAGAGACGTTTCAAGTCGAATGTGGATTGGTACCGAATGCGCTGTTCAGCATCCAGGTGTTAGACAGCAGGACCACAGAATTCAGTGACAATGTGGGCCGAGGGTTTACTACATGGATCTCTATGCTGTCGGGTACATTCATAATTGTTTGCATGATCAGAGAGTGATCAACTCCTCCATCATCATAGGCCCAGACCAGATTATTTCATTGCCAGAGATCAGTACCACGATGGATGACATGGTGAGAGGAAAACACTTTGCTATCGGCGGAACTGATAACTCGATCCATTCATCAGAGGACGATGTACTTTCTTACGAATGTCCCCCTTGATACGGACGAGAACCCGGTTTCCCAAGCAAAGGTGACTGTCGATATGCCCAGTAAGCTACCCATGCGGAACGATTTTACACATGATTGTTCACGTCGGCTAGATCTGAATTCGATGATGCAAACCTATTTGATTGCTTGTGGAGCACGTCTCGCCCCAGGAAATGCCACCGTAAACGCAACATCCGGTCAACTGTTGAAGCTGGAACCCGCACCCGCATTGCAACAGACCACCAATACGTCGGCATGGATGATCCTCGACTGGTCTATGAATACGGATTTGGGTTTCGACACCACTTATTTCACTGGGGTAAGCTCGACGAGCCCTATATGAACCACATACATATTGGACATGATCATCCGTCCAGAGTGTCTATCCTTTCACCACGCCTCTTTTAGCAAGCGATCACGGTTGCGATTGGGCAGAATATAGTCCTACATTGTCTGATATGTGGGTCACTCTGTGATGGAATTCGCCATGTCTCTCTGACTTTGTCGTGCTGACGGACAGTACACTAATGACATGGCTGGGTGATGACTCGAATTGTACTAGGCCCAACTCCTTTGTGCTCGATCCCGTCAACATGCAGGATACTGTTGCGCGTATGCTCGCCACGTCGTACTTTGCTGGTACGTTCCCCTCAGTCGATTCATGGTGTGCGGTGATCGGTGAACGTGTATGACTGACGGTCAGCTCGGTTCCGCTTGAAGCTAGTCTCCTAGGTTCCAGCGGTGGCTTTGAAAAGCCGCGCAGCGAGGTCAATGTCACGATGCCGATCGTCCGGGTTCGGCTCAACGTACGTACCAAGCTCCGCGTTTCCTGTCCACGATATACGCCCTGACGCTATCTCCCAGTTCAATACACTACTTGTAAGCAAACATTCCTAATCCCCCCTTTCCTACCCACACTCCTCAATTTATTTTCTCGTTCTCAACCCTCACTTTTCGCGCTCATGTACGTCCCACGTTCACATCACCCAATCTTTGATAGGTCCGTCACTTCGTCACTACCACCATCTGCCTCTTCTCGACGTGTATCATCCTTACCTTCACCCTACACACCCCACGCGGGCCTATCTTGCACAACATGGGGGTGCTCGAGGTCCTCTGGCTCTCGACTCACGTTCCGGAGTTGCGCGAGTGCATGGCGGGAGTGGTCACACCGGACGCGGATAGTTTGCGCGAGGCGGGCACGTTTGACGTGTGTCTTGCGGTGGGTGAGGTGGAGGGGGATTGTGGCGAGGACCCTCATGGGACGTTCAGCTGCAATAAATGTGATGCATACTGTACCCACTCGATCAATCCCCGACTCTCACAGTAGTGCAAGCCTGCACAGTGAGAATGAGAAAATGTTATATCAACTACACAGATGCTAGACGGTCTCATAGTATTACATTGTACAAGTGCAGTGGTGGATGGGGCCATTCGCGGTCCAAGTAATTCCTGGGGTCTTCTTCATACTCTTCGTGCTCTCTTAACCAGAATCGCCCCGATGCATTGGTTGAACGACAACGTTACAACGAAGCAGCTATCTTAGAGTCTAGCATATGCAACACGATGCTCTGTCGACGACGAAGCTGTTGTAGCAGACCTTGTTGGAAAACAGAGGACCCGATCCGGAAACAGTTCCGCGTGATCGGCAAATCGTGACGGCTCTGCGGTCCTTCATCCCCTCACTCGTCATGCTGTGTCAACGATGGACTACTTTAGCCCACAAATCAAATATTCGCAGGATTGGGTATCACTGGTACCACTTCTAGACCCTTCGCTACTGGCGTCTACAGCAGTGTCGTCAAAGTGGTCGCCGTCACAACTACTGTCACCTTTGCAGTAGAGGCTACCCTCTTCACATTTCTTCCTTCCGTTGCTCACACATACATCATCACTCATTAATGCCCAGTGAAAACTGGGTATGACCCGGTATTACCACGGCTAAGCTCATGTGAACTGCACGGCCACATTATCATCACATATCATTTTTTGAGAGATTATGTGTTGTAGAGACCATAGATATTGCTCATATCACACGTTGTGTCGTCGCAATGGGGTGTACATTTGCGTTACATCGATTACATCAATAGAATGCTCCTATTACACACAGCTCTAACCACGCAGCTACACAGCCTCATCGTGCCATCGACAACCGCTTTTTCTTCCAGTTCCTCACTCCCTCCAACCCTACTACTCCTTCTACCCCGGTATGCAAGATTTTCCGTTTATTCCATCTCACTAACGGTGCCTTCAAGTTAGAACTTGAATGGAGCCAGACACAGCGGACCCCAAGCGATGGGTCTGCGTCTGCCGCAGGCATTGCAAGCAACAGCCTCGCATCGTTTCCGAAACAACCTTCTACCGACACTTGGCCAGTGCTGATCAAGACGAATACACCACGATCAGAGCAGCCAGGGGGACGACTGTTGATGCAGCTCGCCTCATGCTCTCCGATGTTCCCAGTTCCATCACCAATCGTTCTAATTCTTTGCCTATACCCTCTGCATCTGGCTCAAATTCCGCTTCGACTTCTCGTACTTTACAACGGACTGCTACACTACAAGGCCTGGCCAAGCGAGCGCGTGAAGCATCAGATGAACACCAACGCATTGGTAAACGCAAGTGTGCCCGCAACAAAGAGAACGTGGTGAGTTTTTTTAATCATTCCGTTCACAAATACTCAGTTATCTACAACAGCGCCCAGAAGAAGACACACCTCCTCCTTCCCCTCCACAGCGGTTTTATTCCCCTCCCCCCTATCCAGATGCTCCTGACCTCGGTCCTGATCGTTCTCCCAGTCCTCCGCCTCTTCCGCCACCTCCTGATCGTTCTCCCAGTCCACCACCACCACCACCACCACCTCCCGTTCGTTCTCCTAGTCCTCCTGTCCCTCCGAACCCTCCGCAAGACCCCCCCAATCCTCCGCCAGTCCCCAATCGCGCTCGTCAGATCATATACAATCGCAGACTCCCTCCCATTATTGATATCAATGAAATCACCCGCCTCACGCGTATTCGCAGACTCCAAGAGACAATGGCCTTTATTCAGATCATCCGGAGTGCCTCACTCGAAGACCCTATTGCCAAGATGACTCCCTCGATACTTACTAGATTGCGCAATCCACCCACCGCTCCTCTCCAAATACAGAGTCCCGGTATCCGCCACAGTATTTCAACATACTTGGCTCTCGAACACTCATCTCAAAACGCATACGAACGAGTCATTAAATCAACACGCACAAACTTTCCTGATGCTCCCGATGTAGCCCAATGTCTCAGATTCGCCGCGGTTGAGGATCTCATTGCAGTCTACACTGGTATTGAACCCATCGAGCACGACATGTGCCCAAATTCTTGTCTCGCGTTCACCGGCCCTTTTGCGGAGCTCGATAGTTGTCCCACATGCAATTCATCTCGTTGGAATCAAGCCAGGCTCGACGCTACCAATGGTCGCCTCAAAATCCCAGCCAAGACTTTTTTCACTCTCCCACTAGGCCCGCAACTTCAAGCCCTCTACCGTGATCCAGGCAACGCACGCGCCATGAGGTATCTACAAACACGCACTAAAGAAATCCTCGATGAATACCGCCGTTCTCAAAAAATCCCACTAGTCGATGACATCATCGCTGGCTGGGATTATCTAGGTGCCCACCTCGATGGCGACATCAAGGATAACGACATTGTCATTATGGCCTCTCTTGATGGCGCTCAGCTCTATGAAGATAAAGAATCCGACTGCTGGATTGCTATATGGATCGTCATCAATCTCTCCCCGCGCATCCGCTACCGTAAAACGCATGTCATCCCTGGCGCATTCATTCCTGGCCCCAAGAAACCCAAAAACATCGATTCGTACATGGTTGTCGGCATACACCACCTCTCGGCCCTGCAAAAGGAGGGCCTTCAGATCTGGGATTCCTCTTGCAACGACATCTTTCGGGCTGACCTCTACCTTTTATTTACTACAGGTAACGTATTTTTATTCACTTTTTGATCGCTTCTTTACACTAACATTATCTTTTATTTCCTACAGGTGATGGACCTGGCCTCGTACATTGGGACGGACTTGTGGGTCACTGCGGCAAAAATGGATGCCGCCTGTACTGCGGTGTAAGAGGACGACACAAAGATTCTCGCTCCCATTATTATCCTGCGCTTCTACTCCCTCGTAATGCTTATCAGGATAGCGACCACCACGACATCTCATCATTTCACCTTCCCCCTGCCGGTAGCCAAGAATATACTGCCAATCTCTTCCATCTTATGTCTGCTCCCAATCCCACTCAGTACGATGCACGTCGAACTGAAACCGGTATCTCCAAAGCACCCCTCATCTTAGGTCTCGAACCGGGTCGCTCGCTAGGTGTCCCCCTTTGCATGACTGCCGACATCATGCACCTTGCCGCCAACATCAGTGACCTCTTGATCGATCTCTGGCGAGGTGAGGTCGCTTGCGCCACTACCGATGACAAAGATACCTGGGACTGGGCAGTATTTCGCGACGATGAGCGCTGGAAAGCTCATGGTCATGCAGTTGAGCACGCCGGGGCTTTTCTCCCTCATTCCTTTGATACCAGACCCCGCAACATTGCTGAGAAACGCCATACCGACTACAAAACTAGAGAATATGTGATGTACATGTTCGGCCTTGCTCCCGGTCTCCTCCACGATGTCCTCCCTAACGTCTACTGGCTCAACCTCTGTAAACTCGTTCGAGGATTCCAGCTTATGTCGCAACATGAAATCACTCACGAGGAGGTTCTCGAAGCTTGCGTCCTTCTTGCATCGTGGGAACGGGAGTTTGAAGAGATTTATTACCAGCGCCGAAACGACAGGCTCCATTTTATTCGCCCGTGTGTACACCAGATCCTCCACCTCGCCCCAGAGACATTCCAGAAAGGCCCTGCCATCTGCACCGCCCAATGGACAATGGAACGAACAATTGGCAATCTCAAGCACGAAATTCGGCAGCCCTCAAACTACCTCACCAACTTCGCAAAGGAAGGCCTTCGCCGTGCTCGTGTCAACGCTCTCCTCGCTGCTATCCCTGAATTAGATGACTCTCCCTCTGCACTGCCCACTAGTGCCGTCAACCTCGGTGATGGATACGCGCTCCTCCGTAAACGAGACAAGTTCCTCGTCCTCCCGTCCCATGGTACCCATGGTGCTGTTTGGGAATATCTCGGCCACCCTAATCCTATGCCCAAAATCCAACGCTGGGCACGCCTTTTATTACCAAACGGTCAAGTTGCCCGAAGCGCATGGCGCGAGAGTCTCAGATCTCCAAACGAGCTTCGAGTCTCTCGCATGGTCAAGGTAAGTTTCACTTCCTCTCGTAGTAAGTGATCCTAACTACACTAAGTTAGTTCAAACTTGTTGACCAGGTCCTGTTCGGGGAAGTCTTGTACTTCACAAGACTCGCCGTCAACGATGAAAATGGCGGGCTTCAGTTTGCGAATATTGCTCTCATCCATTCCTTCTCCCCACCTGATAAGGACATTCTCCAGGCGTCCTACATGACCCACCCCCTTTGTCGTAATACCGACGCAATTTTGGTCGTCGAGGTTCACCAGATTATGAGTGTGGTTGCCATGATTCCATACAGGGATTCTTTCTTCGCAGTCGAACAACCTGGCTTGTCTCATTTAACCGCACGAGATGGCGCGCATGTAGATGATGACGACGGTCTCGATGTCGAGTAGTTCTTCATGTCACGTAGTCTCGTATAATCAATTGATGCGATCAATGTATGCGTTCTGAATCCATGTCCTCGATCTTAAGTACATTGAAATGGTATTGTATACCAGCGCACTGGTCTAGGACAATACTATACACGAGCGGAATAGTCTACAGAAACACCTACTCTACTTGCGGCCACTCGCAGAGGTAACATTCGGTTTCTCATACTTGGGCACACGTTTCTTAGGTAGTCAGTAGATATGAATATGTACGATAGAACAAAAAAAGACTTACCTTGGTCAATTCACCACAGACCCTCTTGGTGGAGAGATAGAAAGTATTCTCCTTGTCCTTGTCGTTGGGGATATCCTCGCTTTTGGGCTCCGTAGGACTGTCATCATCCGGATCTATGCTACATTTGAGTTTACTAATTCGAGGTACCAGAAACTTTACCTACCAATCTCCCTAGGACGTTTGTTGCTCATGCCTTTATTGATTGTCGTGGTGTTGGCACTTTTGTCGAGTCTGATCATGCTATTATTGCCAGCACCATTGAATTCGGTCGCATGCTTGGTAGAGTGAGGTGGAGTGTCATCAGGCACAAGCGGAGAAAATGGGCGAGGTACAGGGGCTGCGACGGGGAGTCATGAACTAGTAGATAAATCAGTAGACAGTCGATTGATAACATACGTACTGTTGTGTTCTTTATTGTATTCTCTAGGCTTGACATTGTGTACTTTCTTGATGTCTTCGTCCTTGTCCGCAATCGCAACTTGAATGCGCCGAGAAGACACAACTTCTATCACCTGTGGACGCATAAAGACATTTGAGAGATATCTTGGGATTAGACTTACCATTTCTCCGGGATACTCGGGGGTAAACATGAATGTGTAAGTATCCTCTGGATGGTGGAGAGGTATGGCAATCCTGACAAAATTTTCAATAGGGCAAGGCGGCATGGTGGTTGTAACTGATAAGATAATGAGAACGTAAGCGGGGATTTCGAGAATACCAATTATTTACTTTAGGGGCCATCCACCCTTCGCTTTCTTTAACCTGTACCACCTCCTTGACCACCTTCTTTTTCGCCATTATACATTCCCTCGAACTCATTATGCGTACTCGAATCCTTGGATCCTCCTCACCTCCTTCCTCGTCTCCGTCTTTGATTGGTTTATATGATCCTCTCGCGCCCCCATCAAACCCTGCTGTGGCCCCATCAACACAGCCGCCATCTGGTCCCACACAAATGATGGCGGCATCGCCTTTGCCCTTCCCACAGCCTATCATGGACCAGCTCACACCGGTAAGGCACCTATCTGACTAATCTATTTGTAGATTCGTAGACGACCTATATTTTCATGGTAAGCACTCGATGTTCCCAGGGTCAAGTCCTCTCTACTTCGACTATATGCGTGAGCTTCAAGCCGCCCGCGAGCATATCAAGCATCTTCAGATCGAGGTCGCTAAACTGACAACAGAGCGTGATACTTTGAGGTTAGTTCTTTTCATTATCATGCTACTGATCGTACACTATTATTAGGGATGTTCTCAACAAAAGGGATCCTGTCATCGATCCTGCGCTGTCCAAACCCACACGTGCAACTCACAACAACATCAAGTTTTGGACCGTCGACGACTTTGAAAAATGGTTGTCAACGCCAGAGGCCCAAGTTGCAAATCGTGGAAAAGAGCCTTACCTGGAGGAAGAGAATGGTGATCCGGTTTCGGCGCGACGAGTCAGGGACATCAAAGCCTGTATGCGCAGTGTCTTCTGCCATCTCGTGACCAAGAAGCAGGCTCCGCAGGTTTGGGGGTCGTTGGATGCCAGCGCGCGAGAGTTATTCCATTCTCACGTTGAGAAGTCTTACCCTCTTTTCAAGTGTGCCGAAAATGGATGGAAGCTGGATCGACTGACACGGGCAATCTATCCGGCTTGGCGCGCGTTCCATCTAGATGAAAACATGAATTGGAGGACGAAGGAAGGGAAGAAGGAACATCGATTGAAGCGGAAGAATACTGGAGAGGAGTCCCCACATCCTCACAAAGTCAAACGAGGTAAACGTCTCAATTCGATTCAATATTACTCATATAAGTTTTTTCACTAGTCAATTCCGAGCCAGCTGACTCGGAAACATCCCTTCTCGGGGGAAACATTCTTTCGTATGCCAGCGCTGGTCCCTCCTCCGAGTCTACAGATTCAGTTCCCTCATTGCACCTCAATTCTAACTCCAGCCTCACCAGTGTAGAATCCGAGTCCAGGACATCCGTAGCCCAGGTTCGAGAACCCATAATGGTCACTGAAAAGACCCCTTCCCCTGGCGTCGAGAAGACCCCTGCCATCGAGAAGACCCTCGGTATTGAGAATACCCTCGGCGTCGAGAAGACCCTCACTGCTGAGGAGACCCCTGCCGTCGAGAAGACCCTTGGCGTCGAGAAGACCCTCGGCATCGAGAAGACCCTTGGCATCGAGAAGACCCTCACTGCTGAGGAGACCCCTGCCGTCGAGAAGACCCTCAGCGTCGAGAAGACCCCTGCTGTCGAGAAGTTTGCTTCCCCCACTGTCCAGGAGGATGCTGCGCCCGTGATTCGTCATACCAATCCCCTGTGAGTCGTTTCGTTTGTATACATTTAACTAATACTAACTAGTAATCCAAGTGACTGCCTAGCACAGGTGGCCGCTAGACTGGATATTACCGTACCCACCAATACCCCCGACGATACTGCAATTCCGTCTGCACTAAGTACCAATGGCTCTCGGGCAACGTCGACCAATGCTCCGAAGAAGGCACAAAAAATGCGCCCGGGTCCAGCACGAAACGGGAGGTAAGCAATATTTATTCTGTTGGTATCTTCTAACGTCGTCTTAGGAATTTGTGTGCACACCGTTGGCTCAAACGCTTCAAGGATTCGACGAATGGTACTACAGCGGAATTCAAAGACTATTATGAGTCACTCAGTAAACAACAGCGAGAGGTATGGTTGTTTATATACTGTCGCATGATCTAATGAGTACATTATAGTCCTATGATAAGGAGGCGGACGATTTGGTAAGTTGATTCCTATCGTAGTGAGGCGGAATACTGATACATTTTTTTCGTAGGTCGCTCGCGGTGCTTGGAACAAGGACGCATACAATGGACAGATGTTCTGAATGTCTCTTTTCATTTTGTCGACGTCTGTTTCGCCTAATCACCCGAAAGTCGCTCCTATAAGCCATCGCTCGTTTTCATCCACCTTTCGCATAATCGTCCGAGTCCTGCAGTTGCGCTCATCGACTCGAATCGCTTAATTTCATTCACCATCGCTCAAACATTCGTTCGTCTGCAGCTTTTCTCAAGTTACCCACATATGCTTTGCAGCGCCTGCAGCTGTATTTCCTATTTGCTATCGGCCGTGGTAGCTGATCGTAGCTACCAAAATTGTAATCCCCACGAATACATTCATTTTATAATTGATCAGATGTCGTGAGACGACTGAGCTAAAAAATATACACAAATATGACTAGATATGAATGTTTGAAAGATTTGATATGTGATAATATGTGGTGAGGTAGTGTGCGACGGAGTTCTTAATGGCAAGAATTGTGAAAAAAATGAAGAGATATCATCGGTTGAGATGGATTGAGATATGATAAGGTGTCGTTCTGCCCCGTTATATCGACATTCTGAAATAACTGCCACTCTACAGTGGAGAATCTCATTAGATATTAATCTGATCTGAGCTACTTATTGTTCACATCTGGTAAGATATGGTAATACC
>JBBPNR010000464.1:0-23494 GCA_038091015.1 Boletus vermiculosoides
CGCATTGCCGCCGTGCCTTTGACTATAGGTTTTACACAAATTCCCATGTGGGAAGGCGCCGGGTTGGGTATCCCAGGATCGTGTGCATCTTATTCATCCACTATGGAGCGACCCCAAATACACTCGGAATCTTTGCCTTCAGTCGTTCGGGACTTCATTCGCATGTTTCCTGGGGACGAAAGTTATCCTGCAGACTTTCCAGAATCCCTGCGGATTTAAGACGTCGAGCAAGAGTACGGACTTCCTCTGTTACGGTGATACGTGTGGCAATTACTGGCAAATGCTACATGAACTGCAATATGTCCGTCTGAGCTATGACCATCATGCCCCAGTGATTCGTGAACGAGGGACTACCTCTACCTCTCGTATGGCTGGGAGGTTCTTATCCGACCCGATACCGTCTGCAGCATCCTCGGAGATCCGCAGTGTCAATTCTGAGTCGTCGACCCGAGCAGTAAGGGCAGATGCTGTTGCCACTTTGGTTGCACTTGCGCTCTTCTCGGCTTGCACTTGTGCGAGCTTATCATCCTCGGTGACTCGGTCCCCAAAGACTTCTCCAAGCTCCTCGAGAGTCTTGTGTGCGGTCTCGGGGTAGGTAAACCAAACCACTATGAACGAGAGGATGCAGAAGCCAACGAGAAGGAAGTAGTAACCCGCTTTCATGACCTGGAACAGAGGGGGTGTGATGAACGCGATGATGAAGTTGAAGAGCCAGTTGGTCCCTGTGCTCAGGGACATGCCCTTGGCGCGTGCGCGAAGAGGGAAGATTTCAGCACCGAGCAGCCAGGGACCAGGTCCCCAGGTAGCCCCGAAGAAGAAGAGATAGAAGCAAACGCCGAAGAAGAGTCCGTCTGCAACGGGGATTCGCGATGGTCCTTCGGGAAGGCTGTCGGCATGGTACTGGAGACCGCCAACAATAGAAAGAGACGCTGCCAACACGCCGCTTCCGATGAGAAGAATGGTACGACGACCCCAGTGGTCAATGAGGAACATCGCAGGGATGGTACCGGAGCAATAGATGAGGGCGCAAGCACCAGCGTAGAGGAGGGAACGGGAGATGCTGAACCCTGCACGAGTCAGGTTGGACGGGAGGAAATATAGGATGGCATTGATGCCGTTGAGCTGGGCAAACATCTGGCAAGTGATGCCAACGACGGAGCGACGGGTATATTGGCAAAAGATCTGACGCCAGGTAGCTTGGCCCATCTTGCGCTCAAAGTCGACGGCGGCGGCGATTTCGACGTATGTTGCAACGATGTTTGGATGTCTTGCATCGCCAGCGGCGTGAAGATCTGCCAGGACGCGTAAGCCTTCTTGCTCGAAGCCATTTGCGATGAGCCACCTTGGTGTCTCGGGAAGGATGAATGTCCAAGCTACAAGGATGGCGGCAAGCGCAGCTTGCACGACATATGGACCTCTCCAGGAGATCTCGGAAGGCATGGCGAAAAAGAAACCATAACCGACCCAAGCCGAGACCGCGTAGCCGATGTTCAAACAGATGTATTCGATACAAACGAAGAGACCGCGAGCATGGCCGGGGGCGATCTCACACTGCAAGACCGGAACGGTCATGGAGAGGATGCCGACGCCGATTCCTTGGATCGATCGACCAGCAATCAAGGCCCCAAGATTGGGTGCGAAGATTTGGATGAAAGCGGCGATAAGATACATGATTGCACCAAGACGGACTGACATGCGCCGACCCATGACGTCGCAAATGTAAGCTGCCAAAAAAGACGCGAAGAATGCGGTAATGTTCAAGCATGAGACTGTGATGGCTGCACGATAGTTGTGGGCATTGGACGGTGCGACGTAGGTGAAAAAAAGAGAACGAACCTTGAACCCAGGGATCAACACCTGTGTTGCCAGCCTGGATCTGGGCTAACGTCACCGTCTTTCCGAACATGCGATAGATGAAAGATGGTTGAACTTGGACGGCAGCGATGATGCCTTGTCCATAGCCGAACATTGCATCGCCCAGCGACGCGAGTGCAGAGGACATGTACAGGAGCGGTCTGCCGACCATCCATCTTGGATAACGAGCGGAGTATACTCGCGGCCGCAAGCGGTCGGTGAGTGACATGGTGTTTCAAGGAAGGGAGGGCTGCAGGTGGGGAGAAGAGGGAAGCGGAACTTGAGAAGAACGTTGGCGCGGATCCAGTGGATGAAAGGTATTTATGTGGATCAGCGCGTTCTGAGACTCACCTGGCCCGGATTGAAACTGGACTGGCCCAGCCTGCAGTGGGATGTCCATGACGGGGAGGTGCATCTGGTTCATTCAGTTAGTCGGATTACTAGCTTGAATCGCGCGTAGACGTCGCATCGCGATCTCTCCGGCACCCGACCCAAATAAATACCGCTGTCCTTGTTTACTATCACCGTTTTATCGCACCCCCATGACTGGCCGCCTTCAGTACAAAGTTAGTCTTGATGCTCATCTGATCCAGACAACGCTCATATCCGTTCACAGTCTGCGCTCATCACGGGCGCGGGCTCGTGAGTCCGGTTGCACATCCATATCAACGCGAGCTGACGATCACCATCACCAACAGCGGTATCGGGCTCGAATCGTCGCTCCTCTTTGCAAAAGAGGGCGCAAATGTCTTGTTGATAGATATAAACCTGCCGGCAGCTGAAAGGGGTGCATCTTTGATCCAGCAGAGATTCCCGAATGTGAAGGCATTGGCATTCAAAGCCGACGTGGCGAATGAACAAGATATTAAATCGGCAGTCGAAGTCGCCGTCAGAGAGTTCGGAAGGCTCGATATCATGGTACGAGACCGTCTCGAACGTTTCGTTGAGGATCTCCATTCACCCACTTTCTAGTTCAACAATGCTGGCGAGTTGGATACGCTTGTGATATCCCGGTATTCCTTCTGATTTCAAATACAGGAATCATGCATCCAGATGATGATAATGCTCTGAACACGGAGGAGCGGATCTGGGACCTCACGATGTCGGTTAACGTCAAGGGCGTCTGGTGGGGATGCAAGTACGCAATTCTCGCGATGCGTCAAAATCCTGTGGACGAGTCAAAGGGCCTCCATGCTGGTGGAAGCATCATCAACACAGCGAGCTTCGTAGCCATCTTGGGAGCTGCTACTCCACAGCTGGCTTGTGAGTGTTCCAGGAATCCCCCTCGTCCGTCACTTGGTCGTTGATCCCTCTTCGTAGACACCGCGTCGAAGGTATACCTGTCTTGAAATTGTCGTCTCACTGATTCTGATCTTGATCCGAGGGAGCTGTGCTTGCCATGACTCGCGAGCTTGCTATGGTTCATGCCAGAGAAGGCATTCGTCTGAATTCTCTTTGTCCGTGAGTACTACAGCTCCTTTACCTTGGCTATTCAACCAAAATTCTCCCTCAGCGGTCCTCTCAAGACACGTGAGTAATCCTCTCCTTTTAAGAATATGCGACCTGAGTTGGGACGAATGCCTCAGCTCTTCTGATGGATTTCCTGAATACTGACGAAAAAAAGAACCGGCGTCTCGTTCATCTGCCCATGGGTCGCTTCGGTGAAGCCGTCGAACTAGCAAACGCTGCCCTTTTCCGTATGTGCTGTCGAGTTTGAGCATAAATAACCTCTAACCCTTCTGTATCGTTAGTGGCGAGTGATGACAGTAGCTACATGACAGTCCGTTATCACGGTCCTTCTGTCACGTAACCGATCATTACTCACAGGTGTCTAACAGGGCACAGATTTCAAGGTGGATGGTGGTCTGACTTCGTGTTATGTCACTCCACTTGGGGAACCGGCTCTTCCTCCCCCCAAGAGCTTGGTTTAATGGCCACATGGAAGTCCCCAGATTCTGGAGGGAAAACAGGTGATTATCGCATCCGCTTAGCAAAAGAAACAATCATTCTGAGTCTTTGACAACATCGTCCACAGTTCTCTGCAGGATATGTCTGCTCAAGTATATTGCGCCTTTTAGTTGTGCATTTGTTCAGATAGCTTTCCCCGTTTTTGGCTGGTGTGATACGATTTCCCGGAAGGCATGGTGAGAAGAGAGGGGATTTGAATGTCATCGTGTGATAAAGCTACGTGTACACCTCTCGGATTTCAGGAAAAATATCCACATGTACAGGAATAGTAATGGCAACAAAATTAACATGGGTCAATTCCGCGCAAGTCCACATCGAGCCGTTAGCCCACATTCATGATGCACCACACATATCTCACAATCAGTGGTACATCGACGATGAACAGCCTACTAGAATGCCTTCTTCTCTGCAGCCCTGCGCTTCTCGGCCTGCTCTCTGCGTAAGCTCGCGATCTCCTTGCCAACGTCGTTCTTGAGCTGTTTATGGAGTTCCGGGCGGTAACCGAGCTTGAAAAGCAATTCCAAGTGAACGAAGAAGGGGGCAAGCACAAAGGCTTCACAAACGTCTTGGGTAGTGGATCACTTGCACAGAACGTGGAACCTACCTCCAAGAATATTGTCGAGCAAAGCCGGTGCGCGACCCTCTGCAAGTCCATGACCAAGGAACTGAGCGATCCATGAAACAATCTGAACGATAACCGCATTCCGGATTCCGTCTGGACGGTATGCATACGCTGTTGCTGACAACAACGACAAGATCATCTGTGGCGCATAAAGAATCTGATCAAAGTGGCTAATTAGTCTGTTGAACTGGAAATCATTTGTGAGCTTACGGCTGCTACGGGATCGAGGAGAGTGTAGTAGGATAAATAGAATGCTGTGATAAGTGCGGGCGTGTTCATGTCAAAAACAAGGTATTTGCTAAACGCATATTGGGCAGAGGGGAGAAAGGAGGGCGAGGGGATGAGGGTGGCGAGTACCAATGCACTCCTGGGTAAGCACGTGCCGGGGATACGGTAAGAATGAAGCAAGTTTTAAAGAAGGGAAGGAAAGCGACGTTACCAGAGAAGAGCTGGGACACCAAAGATGTGGATGGCCACGTTAACGGGATGAGAATGGTAGGAACCATAGAAAGTGAGCTAAAGAACCACATGGGATTATTAAGTCGAATCGCTGAGAGTGTACTCAGCGCTACGCACTTGCTTGCGAACATCGAACAGGGAGGACATGGCTGAAGAAAGCGGGTTCGTCTTAATCGTCAGTAACTGGGATCTGAGACACTAGTAACTCCCGTGGCATCGTCTTGGCAAAGGCAGTGTCGGGCCTACGGCGAGCGCCGGTCCTATGATAGTGAAATGACAAGTATGAGGCCACACTAACCAGATCAAGGGGAAAAAATGTTGAATTTCTACAACGATGACGACGACGATTGGTGGTAATAATCTCAGCAGGGACTCGACAAGCAGCGGTCCTACTTGAGCTTGAACGTTAACGTTTAAATTCACTACAAAGGACAAGACTCGCGCGCGGCCTTTGTCGCCAGTGCATCTAGCGTGGTGGATTGCCCGCTCGTTGCCGCCTCGGCATACAGCTTGCGGCTTCAGAAAAACCGAGCGGAGTGTGAAGAAACGTCACATGCATGTGTCGGACTCTCAAAATTGGTCTATGGTCTCAGTTGGGTGACGATGCACCCCTTGCTATGAGCAAAATGTTCTATAATTCAAAAAAGAAATGCAAGCACAAAGAGGATATGTGAGGACATGAGAAACACGACGGTTTGATGGTAAAATCAGACAGATTATTCGGATACCTTCCTCCATACCGCTGCCCCTGAGTGGAATTTTCCGTGTTCCGATGCCGACCGGAAGCTTCTCGGCTCGCCACCCCTGCGTATAACGAATCTTCCGTACGTAGCCACGGACAGCTTGTTGCAATTTCGAGCATGGTTCGCACTACAATCATAGTCCGTGCAGTTGATGCGCTGCCGCTCGCGGCTAGCGTTGACGACGAACAGGTTCATCTTTGCTTCGTTCAACACAATGCCCGCAACTGACTTATTCCTAGACAGAGCAAGCGTTGCAGGAACACAAACAACAGGCAAAGTTAATATTCAGGCGCATTACACCCAACTCTGAACCACGATGCTCCATTGAAAGTGGCCAGTATACGCTTCAGTGAGTTTCTGTTTCCTTTCGAACAACGGCGGACCTCAACGCTAGTTCCAGCTACCTTCTCGTAGACAATGTTGTATTCCTGACCATCGCGGACAAGTCATATCCTCGGAAACTGGCTTTTTCGTACCTCGAGGAACTATCCAAAGAATTCTCTTTGTCGTATGGCTCAAAAGTGGAGTCGGTACGGAAGCCATATGCTTTTGTTGGGTTTGGTTCGTACCAGCAGTCCAGCCACTCCAAGACATTCATTCACAAGTTCCCCTAAAGATACATTCATGTCAAAGACCGCGCGATTATATCGGGATACCAGGGCCGCCAATGCCTCGGGGAGCTCGAACTTGGACAAGCTTAACGACGAACTTCAGGACGTCACTCGAATAATGACGAAGAATATGGAAGAACTCCTTTGGCGAGGAGATTCGCTGGATAGTAGGGCCTTTGTCTGTCTGTGTTGCGTCAAGTAGTATTGACACCACACCTTTTTTAGAAATGTCGCACCTTTCTACCTCACTCCGTTCAGAGTCGGAAAAGTATCGCAGGGCAGCAAGGAACGTCAACATTCAAGCCATGATACGACAATACGCTCCATTCGGTGCTGTGGCTATATTGTTTATCGTTCTCCTTTGGTGGCGCTTTTCATGAAGTCAATCAGGAATTGCTTCGTTCAACCTGGACATCTTACATATAGACGTGGTAATCTATACGATTTTTGGCGCACGGTTTGACAGGAATTCTTCACCCAATCGCATACCTCATGCCCGGTCCCAAACACGAATACTCATTGGGGTACTTGAAGATCTTCCGGAATGTTTCGTTGAGATCTCTGGACATTCGTGCCCTGGAAGGGGATAAACATCGCCTCGTGCTCGTTGGAGTGACGTTATCGGAAACGATCTATCAGATTAGTTTGTGGTTTTAGGATTGCACGGCAAGGCAGATGTCTCAAGCAACACGAGAATAGTTTCTTGGCGGCACTCCAGCAGCATCCCTGAACCCGAGCTCAAGGTCTGTTTACCACGACAATCGTGGCGCTTCAAGCCTTGTGGTGCAACCAAAACCTCTGATAGGGCAGGTTCTGGTCGTTCTATAGATTGACGCACGGGCGCGATTACGGTTGGTCCATCGTGCCGGACATGCCAATGCATTATCATGGCGAAATGGGCAGTGGGTTGATAAATGTGACACCATCCTCAGCTCATTCGACCACGTGAGTCTCCTCAATAAACGAGACGCCAAGTATGTGGGTCATCCCCTTCAAACGTTGCAAGTGAAGCAATGCGCCAGTATCGACCACCTGTCCCTGCGAAAGCTTCAAGGAGTATCAGGATGCGCTGCCCAATCGGCAATTGGATCAGCGTTGACAGTCTAGCTTAGTCGAGGTTCCTCGAACCGACATCATAACTAGTACATTCAATGATACAGCCACGTTGGAAATCGAGGGGACTGTCGCGGCAACCTGCTTTGCCACCCTCCATCAATATCTAGAGATTCTGTTCAAATTCAAGACTGCCGATAAATGCAAAAGCAGCTTGCCCACAAACTCGCGATCCAACTGGAAGGGTTATCACAATCGATTATCCATACGAGGCAGGGTCAGGGTGCGAAATCAGAGATGGCTCGATATAGGTGTTGGCACGAGGCATCATGTACGAGATTATCACTGCCGAGTTGGTGGAGAACAAAAGGGCCTCTGTCATCTCTCATCCCAGCCGCTTCTTTCCTCCCCTTGTCATATCCCTCCAGTCCATCATGAGTACCGTAGGAGGGTTTGATATGCCCCAGCCTTTCTCCCCACCTGCCGGTGGTCAGATCCAGCCAGGTGCCATCACTTACACCACCTCAACTGGCCCTGATGGTCAAATGATCTACCATCCATTCAGGTGAGTCTCCAGTATGCATTGGTCTTTGGTGTCAATTCACGAGCAATATGTAGAGCTGTTCCTGCGCGGTAAGACTCATCGGGGCTGTTGTTCCAGATCATCCATTGACGTTCATCAGCTACCAAACGCCGCAAGGGGTAGTCCACGGCATCCAGTGGGTTCCTGCCGAAACCACACAGATCCTCCCCGCCGGCGCTACGCCAGCGAATGCGGTAAATCGTACTTCCAGACCACCTTTCTTCAAATTCATGTGATGTTTAGGAGTTCGCCGCCTCGTGGAACCGTGGTTACCTCTCCCGAGAGGACGAGAAGTCTCTTGAAAAATGGTATTTGCGTTTTAAAACAACTTGGGTATCGTCTCACCCTAAGCAGGCAGAAATCAGAGGAGAAACGCAGGAAGAAGGAAGAGAAAGACTCGATAAGGCGACTCTCGAAGCAGTTCGATAAAGATATGCAAGAAGTCGAGCTCCGCGCCGCGCGCGATAGGGAAATCCAAACCAGAGAGCGCCGCCGCAGTTTCTATGGAGATGCTCCTCCTGCAGGATACGGTGCCCCTGGATCTGCGGGTTATGGTGCTTACACTCACAGCCCCAGTAACGTCAGTTCTGTAGAGCTTGATCGGAAGTTCACCGAGCTCGAGATCGAGAGGGACGTAAAGTATACCACTCGTCAGAGAAAGTATTCGACTGGTGGAGCGGATCGCGGCTCTCTTTACGGCCCCCCAGCAACAGGCAGCGTCTACTCGTCACCAGTAGCGGCGTATCAGAACCCCACTGGTTACCCAGCCGCGGGATCCAGCCCGTACAATCGTGCTGCCTCCCCATTCCGCCAGCCGACTGCGTACTCTACTTCTCCAAACCCACGCCCTCAGGATATTTCGTCTTACCCGGGTGGTCCAGACCCGATTGCTCGCGCAGCGTCGCCCTATGGTCGTCCAGACCCGATTGCTAGGGCAGCTTCACCCTATGGCCGAACTGAACCTATTGCGAGAGCAGCCTCGCCATACGGTCGTCCTCCTCCCATCGAACCCATTGCAAGAGCAGCCTCCCCATATGGTCGTCCTCCAACGGAACCTATCGCCAGAGCAGCCTCACCCTATGGCCGTCCTCCCACGGAACCAATTGCTAGAGCGGCCTCTCCATATGGGGCGAGCCAACCCCCTTACAGTGCCCGTGCTCCATCTCCGTATGGGCCGAGCCAACCCCCTTACAGTGCTCGTGCTCCATCTCCAATTCCTCCCTCGAGAGGACCTATGCCTCAGCGCTCCACATCTCCTTTCCCTCGAGCACCTTCTCCATACTTTGCTCAAGCGAATTCTAGCGTCTATCCTCCTGGACATGTATTGGAAGGACAGTCTTTTTCTCGCTCTCGTGCGCCATCACCAATGCCAGGCATGCCCAGCGCCACATTTCCGACATCCCCTCGCATGCCCAGCTCTGCCGTGGACCCACAGCTTACCGTGCCGGAGGCTTTCTCGCGCCCTGCCAATGCAGCTCAGTCCTACACACCATTCACCGCTATGAAGGTCCAAGACATGGAACAGTTCTATGACCAAATCCCCAGGATGCCCTTGGTTCTAGAGACGCATGACGTATATCACCAGGATTGGATCAGATTCATGAACGTGCGTTTCTCTTTCGCGAATTACATGGCCACTAAAGGTTACAACTGAGCCCCATCGCACATAGGATGTCGCGCTGGCGTGGGCCGGAAAAATGCCGATTCCCGAATTTTCCCGTGGGCCGTTGCCCAAGCGTTCCACGCTCATAGCTGATCTGATCGATCTTTGGAACTCGAGCTTTTTCCTCACACGTCGGGTTGAAGTCGTTTTGTTCAAAGGTCGCGAGCGTCGCTCGGGTACCAACGCTGGTACCATCGAATACAACTTGCCCGGTTTTCAACCGGACTCTGATGATGATTCGTCGTCTTTATCGACCTCCGAGTCTGAGTCTGAGTCTGATAGGTATGCAGGATATGGTCGCGGTGTTGACTTGACAGAGTCTAGGAGACGGCGCAAGGAGAGGAAGGAGGAGAAGAGGAGACGCAGGAGGGAGAAGAAACTCCGCAAGAAGGCCAAGGAGCTCGAGAAGACATATTCCCTCTATCTGACGTACGTGCACCCCAGAGACGTGCCCATTCCTACCCCACACGGCTACTACGCCTGAACGTTTCGGAACAAGATTGTATGACGTTTGCGATTTCCTCAAGTTGACTACCGGTCGAGAAGTTTGTCTTAACTAGAAAATCACGTCCGTACCTCGCGTCCCGGACCGTTTGTATGGATCATGTATGATACACGTGAATGATAACGAGAAAATATCAGTACTTCATGTCGCAATATCGCTCATGAGAATATACAAAGATAAGTTACATTGTCACCAACCACCACGCCCCCTGCCTCTTGGAGCTCCATAGTGTGGACCACCACCACTTCCGCCGTATGCACCGCGACCGTGCCCATTCGAGGAGCCGTAACCGCCGTAACCCCCTGGACTACCATAGCTAGTGCCACCGCCGCCGCCGCCGCCACCACCACCACCACCACCACCACCACCATAGCCTCCCCGTCCGTACGGCTGCGAATGGCTATGCTGCCCATATCCGCCTCTAGGACCCCCACGGTACGGTCCACCCCGCGGAGGCCCCTGAGACCCACCGCCTCCATGCCCACCATAGTTCTGCATCGGCGGCCTTCCATTCCACCCATGCCCACCAAAGCCTTGCGGTGGTAGCGATGGTGGCGGGTACGACTGTCTCGCCGATTGCCCGTACGACGGCTGTGAGTATCCATTCGAGTTGGCATAACTGCCAGGAGCAGGACCGTTTCCATACGAGCCACGGTTGGAAGGGCCGCCTCGTCCACCACCGCGGTCCATTCCCCCACGACCCCCACGACCGCCGCGTCTCGTGCGGGGATCCAAGTCCTCGGAGGTGAGTTCTCGCGGAGGTTTGTGTACGCCGGGTAACAGCGTCGAGTGGTGAGGGGTGAGTTGCTTTGGGAAAAAGTAGAGAGCGGATAATGATCTGTCGTTTTTGATGTCGGGGAGATCTATTGATGTCAAGGGAGAGTAGAAAGTTGATCCCGGGATACACTCAGGATTCGGGAGTGAACTACCGCTAATGCCTTTGGAATCTTTTATAGGCATCAGCACCGGCTACAGAAGGTGTGATTAGATTAGTTGGTGATAAAGGTATAGGATGTGATTGACCTGTTTGTCTTTCCGCTTCCCATAGAGGCTTTCGAAGAATGGGTACAGCCTATGTTCATCCGACACATACATCACGTTACTGCCCCAGCTATTCCTTCTCACTTCGTCCTCGGTGAGTGCCGGATACCTCTCTGACATGGCACCCAAGAGTCTTTCTTCATCAATGAAGGGAAGTAGAGCAACACCCTGCCATAGCATCTTCTTTCCATTCATGTCAATTTGGAAGGAAGTCGGATAAAAATCAATTATAGGCGAAGTGGGTTCGGTCATGAGATCATGGAAGACAGCAGGGATATGCTTTTTTGAGGCAGGGGGAAACACGCCCATGAGTTGTTCGTAGGGTTTAAATGGCTGACCAAGGGTGAAGTTGATCTTCATGTCCTTGAGACCCTCGAAATCCGAGGCAAATGGGGCAAAATGGAAAGGATAGTACCACTGCCAGGAAGGTGTCTTTCGGGAAAATATGTCAATGCTCTCACGGACCTGCATCTCGCAGCTTACCCCTTGATAGTAATAATGCAACACCCATGCAATACCTTCCACATAGTATTGAGTTAGCCTGGCGCAAGATGTTAGAGCAGTACCTGGATACAAGAAAGGGTGACAAACATTTTCCTGAAGTCAGCGTCGGAGGTCACGACACCAAACTTTTGCTGATAATAACGTTCCTTGTAACCGGGTTCATACAACCTAATATCGCACGAGTGTTGGTGATCCCTTGGGGTGAAGCGAAATCATGAAAAGTGCACCCGTACCTGACGTTATCTACTTGTTCAACAGAACCATCGGCTCGAACAACCATAGTATAAGAAGGTTCTTCCTCCTCCACTGAGCTATCGTTCTCGCCCACAACGATGTCCTCCTCGACGTCGATTTGCGTATCTTCGATTTCAACATCTGTTGTGGTTCGTTTTCTGCTCGAAGAAGCGGGTGCCACAGACTCATCCAATGACTGTGAATGCGGTGGGGAAGCTGCGACAGGAGGATCTACGTTTCCAAGACCGGGAACATCGAAATCAGAGGCTGAATCTGAAACATCAAATTCATGTGCCTGTTTTGTCGCCGATACGGAAGATGCGCTGGGTTTTACGGGCACCAGCCCTGCTAACTCGGCTTTCAGAACTTCTGCTGCACTCATATTCGCCAGCCTGATCGCTGCGCGATTCGCGACTACGTCCCGGTTGCTGCCCCCCAATGCCTGTGCAGCAGCGGGTGTGTTGGACTTTGACTGGGTCGTTGATGGAGCACCAAGCCCTATCGAGTCTGCTTTCGCCGCAAAGTTATTATGAACCGGTCCATTGATGCCAAGAGCAGGGGAGGGACCAGATGCATTGCGGATGTCAGGAGGACCACTAGCATTTTTGCTATTGTTATCAATACGACGCCGTTTGGATTCGTGGTCCTGACGATTCTCGGCTAAGAAAGTGCAAAGTCAGCTTAGGCATCCAATTAAATTCCTTCCAGCCAGATGAATCAAGGAAGAAATCGACCACACATACCTTCTTGCCTTCTCCTGAATATGTCATCTTCTCTCCTTGCCAGTCCCTCGAGGATTATCTCTGCCCTCTCAAGCACCAACTTGCCGTGATCTGTCAAGTACCCGCCCATCCTCGGCAGCTCCATTTTCCAGATGTTTAGCAATGTATCAATTGCGCCTTCTCTGATCTCCAAACTAGGTAGATGTGGCAAAAAGTCGTTGCCCACGAAGAAGATCAGCAACACCCAATCATCAATCGCTTGCTCGAAGTTGAAAGAAAAGGGTGCTCGGGGGACATAAAGCTCCGTTTCAAGGTATTCTCGGAGAACAGAAACATCAAGGAATATGAATGGCTTTTTCTCAGGAGGGGCAGGCTTGGGTTTGTCAACGAGAGTACTTGGTTTGGGCCCAGGACATTGTGCGGCATAATGTCCCTCTTCACCACAAATTCGACAAGCAGTCGATTTATCCTGAGAGAAGACGTCTTCTCGCAGCACGCGAAAGTATGGCTCGTGGGTTGCGAGTGCAAGCATAATGAGATCAGCGTCCTGAGAGGAAACGAAGCTGGTTAGAAGATATCGATAGGAATAGAATTGCAAGCATACTAAGCCGTAAATAACGTGCTTCGTGTTAGGATCATGACCTTGGTTTGAACGCTGTCTCCGGATGAAATCCATGATTTTATGCTCTCCTTCTCCGGGTACACTCGCGTCTGATACAACAACTTGGAGCTGAGAGGACAGATCAAACAACAATTAGTAGCGTGAATAAGAAAACGTACATCTTTCCATCCAGGATCAGTGTTCATCTTTTCGACGACCCAATATCTCAATGAGGCTGCGAGGAGATCCATGAATGGAGTGCCAGGCGTGATGGCATTAGAATCCCACGCTTCCTTGTGCTTCTCTTCGTCGCTAATGACTTTGCCCATTGCTTACGAGTACGGAAAATATGAGAATTGTGTTTCAGATAGTGAGAGGGAACACACCTTCCCATTCAGCGACTGCCAGCCTGCGAGCTTCGGCCTTGTCCTTTGCTTCTTGAGCAGACCTGAAACGACGCGAGCGTTGCTGGTTCATCTTTGCACGAGGGGCCACGCCATCTAGAACGCAGAGAAATGTGAGCAGGACACATGAATGAAGACGGTTGTGCACAGACCGATTGCCATGAAGAGAAGTTTGCGTGGTCTGACCATGTTCACGACGCGGTTGGTGTACTTGAACACCTCGGCCATCATTTCCTCCTCTGTCTCGGGTGGAGGCTAAGAAATGAAGTCAGTGATTCGGTTGTTCAGAGCACGAGTGGGTGTACCTTGCCCTCTGGATGTGTGCATGGATGTACCTGGAACACCATGAATCAAATAATAATGAAAGGGCTCAAAACGCACAATGCCATTCATATCGAGGTAAAGGTTGTCAAATTCGACACCGTTTGGATTTGGAGTGGAAATGTCGACTGGGAGCTTGATGAGTTCACCGAGGGCATCTGGGACCTCGACTTCGTCTTCTTCCCGGACAGATGTCACTGGTGAGATACAGTTAGTTGTGATGCTTTGTAGAATGGGCTACAAGGACAGACCGATCTTTGGGTACTTTTTGCTGAGCCAGCGGAATAATGCGGGGACACCCTGCAAGAGATATGTGAGCGAGAGAAGGTGGCGAATGTGAGCTTGGACGAACCATGATTAGTAGGCTGGATGTGGGGGTAGATGACTTGTGGCGTCGTCGTCGTCGCCGTTGTCGTCGTCGCACGTGGCAAAGAGGGAAGAAAAGATGTCGGCGCCGTCGACGTTGAAGCCGGCGGATGATGCACACGTTGTGCGCGTATCTTACCAAAAGTGGATTGGATTACATGATATATTCTCACGGGGGATGTAAATGACTCGATCTGCGAATTGAAGGTGCTCGAGATGACAAGGGAGTCAACGTTCGCCATCACACGATGTCGACGACCACAGAGACGATCACGATCCCTGTCACCGCATCATTCAAACTCACTTCCGCACCATCCGAATCCCTTCCTAAAGACATGTCCTCCCCATCGCATCCCCCATCTCAGCCCAACCCCTCTGCCTCTGCCCCACCAAAGTCCCAAAAGCAAATGACAAAGGCAGAGCGCCGTGAGCAACAGGAGGCACAGCGAGCTGCAAAGGCCGCAGCCAAGGCTGCCACCGTCCAGCCCGCCTCCTCCAAGCCAGTTTCCTCCCATAAACAGAACCCCAGTGTGAGCGGTAAAGGTAATGTTCCCCCCTCTGCCGCTCCCCCCAAGAAGTCCGGAAGGGAGTCTATAACAAAGCCTGGAAAGGGCGAGTCCAAGGAGGCTCTACATGCCAGTGCCCAGCTTGACGAGACACCTCGTGGTTTACGCATATTCTCCCACTTCGGCACCCCGAAACCACCTGCCATCACCAAGGGTGACATCCACCCTGTCGTCATAAGACTGGGTTTGCAATTTGCAGAGTTCAAGATCACTGGCGCAAATGCTAGGTGTATCGCAATGTTGACCACTTTCAAGACTGTACGTCCCCCATCCCCATGCCTTGTCCTGCCCCTTTCTGCTGCTGATCTGACTACTAGGTCATCCAACACTACATGACGCCCCGCAATAATACACTCTCTCGTCATCTCATGACACATCTCTCACCCCAGATCACGCACCTCGTATCAGCAAGACCAATGTCGGTCTCGATGGGCAACGCAATTAGACAACTCAAGCTCGAGATCAGTGGTTCAGATATTGACTTGCCGGAACAGGATGTCAGTTCCTTTTCCGTCTCTCAGTTCCAAATACATCTTGACGGTTTATAGGCCAAGGATGCGCTGTGCGACACGATCGACAATTACATTCGGGATCGGATCCTTCTTGCCGATCAAGTTATACAGGAAACAGCCGGAAAAAAGATCAAGGACGGAGATTCCATCCTCACATATGCACGGTCAGTGTATCTCAGCGAGCTAGCTCTGGTGCATATGTTTACCCTTACTCACAGGTCGTCGGTGGTCGAGAAAGTATTACTCCATGCCTGGGCATCTGGCAAGCGATTTTCCGTCATTGTCGTCGATTCAAGACCTATGCTGGAAGGTATGTCCTCTCTTTATCTACCAAGCTTGGAGCGACCATTCACGTGTGCTGCTTGTCCCAGGCAAGGCGTTGCTGCGATCTCTTACGGCTGTATCGATTCCATGTACTTATATTCTCTTACCATCTCTCCCATCCGTCTTGCCGCACACGACGACGTTGTTTGTCGGTGCGCACTCTCTTCATGCGAATGGCGCCGTCGTCTCGCGAGCCGGAACGGCGATGGTTGCTATGATGGCCAAGTCAAGGAATATTCCCGTTGTGGTGTGTTGTGAAACATACAAATTCGCGGAGGGTATTCGCTGGGATGGGGTAAGCAAGAATGAGCTAGGTGAGCATCCACATAGGACAATACATTCAGATCTGCTGAGACAAGTATGCTTGCCCACAGCGCCGACCCCATTCCCACCGACCTCGACACTGCACAGTGACTCGCACGGCCCGAAGCCACGACCAAACCTCTCAATTTTGAGTCCGTTGTACGATTTGACACCACCGTCGTGCATTACAGCTGTTGTGACTGAGGTTGGCATCATCCCGCCGAGTTCGATATCGTCGATCCCTGGTGCACTTGGGAGAGCGACGATTGGTGCATGATGAGCGGTATTATTTATTCTATCAATCACATTGTTCTCCGTACCCCACGTGCGTAATACATAGACGTTATTATGTAGTACATAGTCAGGGTCCGACACCAAGTTACTGCTTCTTGTTGAACTCTTAGTCATGCACGTTTGCTTGTCACGTGATTCGGGAACTACCGGAACCCCCTTTTGGAGGGGTCGCAAGTCCGACTTCACCCCTTGGTCGCGCCCGCCCTCGTCGTCGCCGCCACGTAGTTGACCTTCCCGCCGCTGTCTTCGATGTTCCCCTCTGCTGTAACTTCCCCGTCCTCCGCCCTCGAACCTCTCCCTGCCATTCCCGCCGACAATGCCACCACCGACGTCCCCGCCAAGATCAGCGCCTACTACTCCCTTGTCTTCCCCAACATCACCTTCTTCCTTCAGACCCTCACCGTCACCATCGGCAGGAGGTGTCTCCCCCCTACCTCTGCTTCCCTCAACGGCACAGAGGGTTCCTCTTCCAGTCAGAGCCCCGTCGACGTCGACCTCGGTCCGCTCAAGAGCGTGTCACGGCTCCACGCCAGGATAGAGTACGAGGAGGAAGAGGCGCGTTTTGTACTCGTCGTTATCGGACGCAATGGTGCATGGGTAGACGGTGTTTGGTCCGGCGCCGGCAGCAGGGTACCGCTGGGCGAGAGGTGCGTCTCATTCCCATTCCCACACCTTTCCCTCCGGGCCCCTTACATTGTTGCAGGTCTCAGATTCAGATCGCCTCACGAACATTCCACTTCGTGCTTCCTCCCCCAGCAGCACTCGAAGATTCCCCCTCTCCATCTTCAGTCTCTTCCCTCCAGCGTGCCCGCTCACCATCTGTTGACATCACCTCTATATCCCCCCCATCGTCCTTGCCATCACATTCTCCCTCGCCACGCAAAGCACCCTCATTACCACCACTGAAACCTCCCCCTTCTCCCGACCCCCAGCTCCCAAATTCCAATGCGATCCCCCGCACTAAAGCCCCTTCCACTTCGACGTCCACCCCCTTATCCACTTCCACCGCACCAACATCCAAGAAACGCAAGAAGGCTTCCCATCCACCTCCAAAGCCTGATGTAATGCCACCAAAGCCCTCGTTTACGTATGCACAACTTTGCTATCGAGCTATCAAGGCAATGGGAGGAAAGGCGACATTGCAGGATATTTGTGGTTGGATGATGGATAACCATGACTGGTATCGTTACAACGAAGGTGCTGGTTGGGAGGTGCGTACTCCTCTTCCCTCCGTAATTGCACACAAGTTTCCTTCACGTTCTTGAGACCCTTTCTCTTGTATCTCGAATGATCTACATTCTACTTTACTGGTCGATGAACTGACGTATCTTTGTATATTAATTTAGAACTCCGTTCGCCACAACCTGTCCTCTGGACGTGCGTTTGTAAAAATGGAACGCAGTACCGGAGAACATGGCAAAGGCTTTTTCTGGTCTGTCGACGCACAGTATGAGCATACGTTCGAACAACAAGAAGCTCGTGCAGCCGCACAGGCTCAGTCTCGGTCTGCATCATCGTCAGCGCTTCCGGTTGGTGGTAAGGACGGTACCAGTAAAAGCTCCAGGAAGAAAGATAAGGCAGCCCCGTCCGACCCGCCACTCAAACGGAGTGTAAAAGGTGGCACGGGGCCCCTGCCGCCACCGCTAACATCCACACCTTTGGTTTCACCTCTCAGTAGAACACAGGCACCATCTCCGGGACAACTTGTCGATGGTTTGGCGCATGCTCAGGAACTGGGTGGGCCGACCGTGCCAGGAGCTGTGATTACGGGAAACGTAGACGGGACTACCTCCCGGGTGACGAAGTCTGAACCGGTTGGGGGATTACTCACTACGGTGGGCTCCGCGACACCCACGGATATCTCCACACCACCGTCTGGGTGTGTTCCTTCTGTGACATCGTCCTCTTCGAGTTCGACCTCCCCGTTTGCTTCTCTCCCACCTTCTGTCTGTCTACCAATCGTTGTCGGCCCCATCCCATCGTCCCATCCTTCAAGCAGCACTCCAGACCCACCGCCTATTGTATTGCATAACAACACACTCGTTCTCTCTCCTGTGATCTTCTCTTCTCTTGCGCCGGAGCAACTCAAAGCGCTTGAGGAGATGGGAGCACAAAAAGCGCTGGAAGTACTACAGGGGCATATTGTACGGTACCTGAAGGAACGAATGGGCAAGAAGAAGAGGAAGAAGGCAATTGCCGGTGGCACTGCAGAGAAGGGAGGGATGAAAACCGGCAAGGGTGATGTGTCAGAGCGATCAAGCCCATTCACTACTGTTCCATTGCCTTTGAGAACTGCACAGTCCACCCCCACACCTCAGGTTCCTGTTTTACCATCTCAAGGACCAACGGTTCCCCATCCACTTTCGCAGACGCTGACAACCAGGACGACTTTACCAAATCTGTCGGATTTTTGCGCATTGGCGACTGAATGCTCTGCTGCAGAGGTTAAGGATGGCGTCCCCTCTTCAGTGGACAGCAGTCCTCCTGTACCTGTACCAATTTCAGACGACAGCGGATTGCAAACCCCGGTCATCATCGACGACGACGAAGATACCGAAGATGGACGGGTCACAAAGAGGAGAAGGCTTGGGAACGAGGTTGAGGTGGAGACGGAGTTGAAGTATGAGGCAAGCGTAACGCGGGTTTCGCTAGCCGTTGACGAAGACATTGAAGTTGACGTGTGCTGATCGCCCTTCAGCACCGTTCGCGCTCACCTGTCTGGTATTCCTCGGGGCTTTGCACCGTATTTTCTTTTCAGCCCGAGTTGGCTTTTTCCTCCCGATCGCAATTGGTAACATAATATCGCATTCGCATCTCATCGACACCGCACCTATTATACCTCTTTTGCATTGGTCGGTGGCACCCCATCATACTTGGCGCGAGCCTGTATTCTTGAATAATCCCAGGGCAATCACACACGCCGAGTCTATCACGTTTCATACGTCGCTTGTACCACGACTTTCACGCCGACACGCCGACACGCACACTACGATACATTGCCGTCCCGAGTTCACGCATCCACTAGCACGATCACCCTACTTATAGCTATTCTCAGCAGTATAGCTGATAATATATTTCAACGAGAGGTTTACGTTTCATACGATCAGTTTTCTCTTCTTGCATGAGAAAAGTAGACGAGTACACTCGACCAGCCAGCGCACAGATACGAGCTCTATTCGATGCGAGGAGTGTAGACTTTTTGCATAGAAATTATTACTGTAATTTTGCAGAATAGAGGCTACGTATGAACCATACATTTTGATCTCCTTTTCCACGATGTGTATGCCTGCTTTGTCCGATTGAGTCGCGCGCCGAGGATCATGTACCTGGGTTAAGAAGCCAGGTATATACTCACCATCACCGGATGAGGCGTCGCGCTGTAACTCGAGACCATTCCTTGCTCCTGGAAAACGAAATAAAGGGGAGAACTACTTAGAGAGCGTTTGGCAGACTCGTAATGAAGCGGACGTACCTTGCTCCAGCTGCCAGTACCGCATCGAGCCAGTTTCGCCCCCTTTACGTTGTCCTGATAGCTGGACGATGCAAACGTACACGTCGATCGACGGTAGCTTTGTAATCGAAGTCCCCGATTTCAAATTTCTTCCAGGTACAGTACCGTAGGCCGTCTGACGTGTTAGATGGACGGATCATGATGCATGATGCATGGTCCTCGACGCGCAGCGACGGGCAGGGGGGGAAAAAAAAAAGTTGATCAGACCGCTCCAAGGCAAGTCGTGTTTATCCTCTACCTTGTCGTGTTTTTTTGTTGGCCTGTATCCAATATTGGAATCCGACCTCGAATGCTGTACGGCTCAGATCCGGCGGTGACGGACAAGGCGAGCGTTCATTTTTATTCGAGGGACAATCCCATATAGGTGATCGCCTGCCTCGAAGGCGGAGTTTTCGGAACAAAAGAACGACGTCTACGCCGTAATTCTCGAGCCTGGATCCAAGCCAGTACGTGTGTCATGTTTCGCGTGCAAAGGGAGACAGAGATGCCTACGGCTTAAAGGAGCCTGATCCACCAGATCCACGGCGCCCATTCAAGTTGTCAGCGAACCAACTGTACGGACAACGACGCCCACCTACAGCGTCTGATTCGTCAACTCTATCCGCTGACAGACCTGCGAGGACCTTGTTGAATATCCGGCAAGCGTTCGTGACTCCGGGGTCCATTTCACATCCAGGAGCGAAAGGATACGAGGACTCGGAATTGATCCGGGGAATTTCGAGATAATGCTGTATTTTATATTATGATACCATCGACTGGAAGCGATCGGCGGTACCGACTCGATAGAGGTTCCACCGGTTCCGTTGAAACGCCCAGTATAATGGATGACAGTCGAGCGCCGCTGTGCTGGCAGTGGTCGAGACAAGCCTGAGGGAGCTCGGTTCGACTTTATCGGGACAGGACGTCATGAATATTAACGGCTGCCAACAAACTGCCAAGTCCTTGGCCTGATTCGACAGGCACCAAGTTGGAATGCCGAATTGAACGCGATTGAACGTTCGAACTGCTACTGGCTGTGGTAATGTGAACGCTGGCGGTTGATTGGGGGTCGAATTGCCACGATCCCAGGCGATGGCGTCATCCAGTAGTCTGGTAGCGCAATTCAATGGCTGACCTGCATGTGAAAAGATTGCTAGCGTGGTAACTGCTTTGGCGGGTGTACAGCATCATAATGGTATAAAGTCAAAGCAATTTCGAGTAATTATGTACAAAATCCAGATTTACAGGTATATGTGGTATACAGAAATTGGTCAACAAACATCAACATTTCTTTGCTCTACTCCAACCTTCACTATACTACATAGTCAACCACTGACTCCATCAAAACGCCTAGCATGGAAACGTTGCAGGAGATTGTCCAAGATTTGGCCAGCAAGCATGATGCTTTCCTTTTCTGTGGAGTTGTCACAGGTTCCTAGGACCTTGAAGATGGCTTCTATGAGCCCTGTGGCATGTTCCTCCTCACGTGAGATCTTATTCTTCTTCTGGTCAATATGCTTCAACACCTTGAGCAACTCTGAAGGATCTGCTGTGCAGGTCTAAAATGAATTGTCAACTATAAAACTTTATTTGAAAAAAACTGGCACTTACAGGTTCATCACCAAATAGTTCATAGTCCAACTGTTGTTTGCGAGCATCACAAACATACTTTATAGCATTTGTCCACCTCTGAACACTTCCCAAGAATTCTGGGTGTGCTATACCTCTTGTATGAGGAGTTGATTTGACTGAAAAGTATAATGTCACAAGAAAATATTTGAGTTTGAAAATAAAATACATGCCTTTGCTAGAGGCACCACCATTAGCAGAGATTTCTCCATCAGAGATATATATAACAGGATTGGTATTGGACAGGATTGGGGTATTTGCATTAGGGGATATGATCAAGCTATTCTGATCTAGTAAAAAGTTAGAAAGCAGGAGAAATCAGATAATGAAAACTGCTATACCAAGAACAAGATTGTTTGTGGACAAAGCATTGGTTGCCATGATATCCTTAGTGCATGTGTTTCCAATGGCTAATACAAATACAATCAGATCATTTGATAGATTTTACACTAAAACACTACTTACCATTGTAACCTAATAGATTCAATTCCCTGGAAGCAAAAATAGCACTGTCTTCAATGCTATTGGTGTCAGATGTTGACTTTGATTGGTTTCTCCCAACACTAGATCCAGGCTGGGGATCTTGGGATGAAAAGGATTTATTGACAAGGTCCTACATCATATTATTTTGTCAGACCAAATATAACTTGCCAATATATTGTACTTACTTGTGGAGATTCTGGTGGATATTGTAGAGCCATGGAGTTTAGGTGTCTTGTATTGACATGCATGGCCAACTTCTGCTTTTTCAAATGGCTTGCATCAAAATTAACATGCTTGACTGAAGAGCAAAGAATATCATGCTCTAGAGTGGTACACCTCTTGCCCAGCAAGTGGTGGCATGCATAGCCATCTGATCTAGTCAGGTTAGACATGGGTTGGGAAATACTGAATGGTGCTTGAGCAGGTAAAGTGGCATTAACCCCAGATTGCTCATGGGGCTTGGTGCAGTTGGATATGGAATCAACACCAAAATACATGGTGGATATATGCACAATGTACAAGTTTTCACAGAGAGATGAAGGTTGGGTGGAAAGAGCAGATTTTAAATTCACACACAGCTACAGCCTTTATATATGCATCATCGGAGTTTGAAATTATTTGTACATATTACTCAGCTGTTGGTGCATTATTACAAACCATATCATGACAAATCGCATAGCCATGAGAAATCAACGGAATGGATGCGCGGCGGATACACATGGATCAAATATCGAGAGGCTGATGCGGGCAGTTGCGTTAAGGAAAGAAGGATAAATGTTATTGTACAGCTCGGGTTCGAGACCGGAGCTTGAGACGTGAGAAAAGATTAAAGTTTTGTCGAGGTGCCATGTCAAGCGCTGTCAATTTGAAAGAGCTGAAGCTTTATTGTGGCGTCAACATTCTGGGTAGTCTTCATGCTGGGCGAACTTTTGTGAACGGAATGGAGTGGAGTAGATGGGAGAGATGGGGGAAGTGAAAGCACGTTGCCGAAATGATGTGGATGGTTTACGAGAGGCATGTTGCAAGCGGTGATTGGTTAGCGCAAACCAAGGCAACGAAGGTGGAAAGACGCAAGAGAAAGGGAACAGGGGGGTTGTGAGATTGGTAGCGAGGACAAACGTGCGCGAGGACCCGTGGCACCGCCTGGCATCGTGGCCGCATAGAAAAGGCTCGGACGTAAAAGAGAATGATGCTGCTTCTTGGCTGCTATCGAGGTGAGTCTGGGAATATTGCTTGTCTCTAGGACGTCGTCTTTGCTGAACGCAACGCTACAGACGATGTCGAATGGTGTTGCTGAGTCATCAGAGACAGTAACTCTATCTGATTTCGGAGCACGTGCCTCTGCACGTCGTCATATTCTCGAAATTTATTGAAACCCGTCGAGACAACTCAGATTCTCCCCTCCATCATGCATCCGACACCACCCGGTCACGCGCATATTCCATTTCGCTTTCCTCCCTCTCCACCCCCCTCTGTCGACGTCACCGCCCCCTCTTCTCCCTTTCTCTCCCCTCTCCCCGTGCCCGACACCCCCCGCAAGTCAATCCATCTCACCCGTCCCCTCACCCTCCCCTCCACCCCCCGCGACACCATCTCATCTCGTCCGCATCATCACCACCCTCCTCGCCGCTTTTCAATA
>JBBPNR010000465.1:0-23485 GCA_038091015.1 Boletus vermiculosoides
CAGATGACACATAAACCAGAGCGTTCTGCATTCGTTGACTTTGGATGGGAACGTGGGTTGGACTTTGGCGCTGGGTGGGACGGGGACGTGGACGGCTGTGGAGTAGTGGACCGTGAGTGTGGTAGACCGGAACCCGTCACTGGCACGGAATGGTGTACTTCGTGCATCATCTCAGAGTCACGTTCAGGATGTCCACGTTCAACCCCGTCAGCGGTCGCGTGATGGTAGTTGTTCCTCTGTCCGCGCTCGTGTGCTTCCGACTCAGGATCCACCATTACCACGACTTCCTCTTCATCCGGCTCAATGTCTTCCATTTCATCTGCATCCATCCCTGCGCCGAAATCATCAATACCCTCATTATCTTTCCTCTTCTCCTCCTCTACTATAGCCCAAACACGATCCACCAGGTCTTCCTTCTCCACAACACCCGGAGGAACCCTCACCCGAGCTTCCCAGAGAATTTGCTTTAATGTACCAACGGATAATGTGGAAAGGGATGAACGCGGGAGCGTCACGAGTGTCGACATCGGAGGCGGTGGCAGAGGCGGTGCGGTCTGCGAATGTGATGGTGCATGATGGGTGTTAGTGGTACGTGGGGTAGACTGTCGCCCAGCAGACGATGTCGGGCGGGGAGTGTTTGGTTGCCCGCCGGTTGGGCGTGTCGCTCCTGAATTCATCGGAGCAGATGTCGTTCTGGATCGTTGTGTATTTGGTGGGGGACGGTGTGTACGTGTGCTGTGTGCAGTCTCCTGGGGACGCTGTCGGCGGTTTGGATCGAGGTCGGGGCGAGGAAATGGCGTGTTAGATCGGGAGCTACTATTCGCGTTGGTATTGGGGAATCCACGAGCAGACGAGTTTCTGTTAGCCGAAGAGGAGGAAGAAGATCCAGGTGTAGAAGATGAGGGCACAGAGTGTTTCCTATAGTAGTCCTCGTTTACAGGTGAGAGACAGCCTTGAGGGGTCTGTGAGAGCATCAAGAAAAGGTGAATGAAATGGGAGATTGAATGACCTACCCGAGCAGCTACGGCGGCGTCCACCAGGTCATTCTTGTCTATTGGATTCTTAATCGGGATATTATAGGCATTGATGTAACGCCTAAGCTTTGCGAGCGGGAGCAATCGTAGTTGAGTTCGACCAAGGGCGGTGACTGAAAGCAGGGAACCAGGGAAGTACAAATGCACAGTTGAATACAATTTGATCGCAGTTGACAAGCGAACACGTACCGTTGAGCATCTCGATACAAAAGGCACAAACAGATGCTAGATCATAGCCATGCGCAGGGCCGCGACGTGGCACAAGTGCCTGGTAATCTGTGCAAGAAGAACAATAGCCATAACCTTTTGGGAAGAGATGAGTTGGATGAGACCAACAGGACGTATCGAGTGGATAAATGTATCTAAGAGAATTCGGCTCACCGCAGTGCATGCACTTGCGCTGTCGATTAAAGAGTAAAGTGAACTCTCTGCCACACTTTCTACAAGCACCCTGGGCAGGGCCTGAATGTGGAGGAGGAGGGCCACTGAGCAAAGGGATTCCAGCGGGTCTTGACATTGTGAGCAGACACGTAGGAGAAGGCCGGGAGACAGCCGATCTTATTCATCCTAGCACCGCAGCTGGCGAGGGTTCTCGCATGTTCCCCGCTCGTCGGATCATCGGGATTTCTATATTTGGCTATCTCCCTATTCTGCCCTACGGCACATGCACTCTAGTGCAACATGACAGCCGAGTTCTAAGCTCTAACGCTACAGCCGGCTGGTTAATGTACTTTGCTCGCCAACTTTCGCCCGCACCGCATTCGATGAACTTTATTAAATTATTCTACAAACTGGATGTCCCTATCTAAACACATCGCGGTCCCCGTCATTTGCAGTACTCAAACATGGGTTCAGGTTCCCACCAGTCGACTGGGCGGGAGAAAATGCTCTCTAAGCGTTACGGGAAACCTCCGTGTCTCGGCCTGGTCGCCTGACAGGACCCACAACGAATACTGGGACCGTAGTACCCACCGGCTCCGAGGTGGATAAACCAAAGTGCTTGCGGCTTCCTGCCTCACGCAGATTCAGCACGAGGCGCGATGCCTTCCGGAGGGATCGTTAGCGAAATACGAGATAGTATTACTTGCCGTGGGTTACTTACAGTCAAGGAATATACGACAATCAGGTACCTATTTTATTCCAGTGAGATCGGAGTCGCTTCCAGACGATCATTGAACGAATGGGTACATACGGCAAAGGTGCACTCGATATCAAACCCTGTTCTTTCTCTATGAAGAGGACAGTGATAAGCAGCGTTGCTAGACCAAGTGACATGAACATTAGCTGCAAACTTCTTAACTAACGAGTGAACACACCGATCATCCTAGCAATAAATAGTAAACATCACAAAAATAATAGAAGGGGATGTGTTGCGACGTACAGGCAATAGTAAAGTGCACCATCACGCACCATCAATAGGAGGAGGGGAGAGATGTGTTTGATGTCCATCAGGCGTTTCGGGGTAATGTTTCCATCCGGAGTGACCTTTGCAACTGCCATAACGAAGAATGCAGCTGTGACGGGATGAGTGTGTGTCAATACGCTAACCATCCGCACGCCGATATGCTTACTAGCTATCACCATGCAGGGCACCCTGATGAAAGTCAGGTATTCTAAATCAACCTCCTGGATTTGCACGGTGTACTTTATTAAACTCACCAAGCAAACAAAGCGAGCTTCAAGTTGGGGGACGCAAAGCATCCGGGCAGGGGGATGCCAGCTGGTACGGTAAAAGTAGTCCTGGTCGACTCCATGGCGATTACTAGACAGCCGTAAAGTTCGAACTGCAAATGCATGTTCAAGAAGAGTAACACCACAGCATATCCACGACTGACCGAGAATTCACCTGTAGCAGGACTACTCAGTTTTTTGTCAGGTGTAGACTAGAGTTCACATACAAATGAACAGTGCAATGAAGAAGGCCAATACTGTAGACACGATGCGTTTGGAATTTGCATAAGTAACACCGTGCGGGTACACCACCACCCTTACCTTTGCGATTGCGATACATCGCGTACAAGCGCATAATGAGAATCACGTTCACGAGGCTGGTGAAGAAAATATCTCCGGCCCTACACTTTAGTGAGCATATGCAACAAACGCAGTGATCATCATACATTACGATATACCACCACCAGGCTCGGCAGCTGACAGGACGAGGTCAGAGGGGAAGTTGAGAAATATAGTATGTACTGGGGTAAACATACAACTGTAAACTAAATGTCACCATGACGTCTAGCATAATACCAAAAATCCTACTTACTTCCAACGAGAGGCCAACTGTTACGGATACTGCCAAAAAGTGAGATACAGCCAGCGAGGCGGAGATATATCAATACACACCCGTAAAGGTAACGCTATTGGGTGCAGAAATCGCGAAAGAAAGATTAACCGGAATGATTGCAACAAGTTTCATTACCGACCTACATGAGGTAACACAGCCCGTAGTATCTTCCAATGATGAAGAGGACCTTGGAAACAGTCCATCTAGCTCTGACATAACAAGCAAAAGTTGAGACCACTTGTGCTCGGGGAAGTGGGAGGACGTACTTCCAAATATGTTCGATCTCCAGTACAGAGTGTTAGCAGTTGTGTCTGGGATAGTAGATGGATGGGACCGACCTCTCTGTCCATATTTATGAAGACATCATAAAGCAAAAAGGAGATCGCCGACACTGCAGAAAATTTAATGTTCAATACTTGTTTTGATCGAAGAAATCGAGGCACTGCCAGCACACTCACTATTAAGATAGGTATTGGTGAGATTCTGCCCAATCTGCACTACCAATTGTGCCAACTCCTGCTCGATCTCGGGTATTGTCAGTGGAACAGTCGACATACTGCTAGAGATGCTTGAAGTTGGATTCTATGATAAATCGCAAGTGAAGGCATCAGACAAGGTCACAGTAGTTAAATATCGTACACTTATCCATAACCTGTGCTGACGGCGGTGACAGCTGGCTAAAGATACTTTGTTCCCCGACTTACGGGACCCGCACCGTGACTGCCTTCAGTGAACCTGGTTTCGGACATCAATCTTCTGATCATACCATCATGATCATGATGTACAATGTAAGTATGGATATAGTATCAACGTCCGGCGTGTGATGCAAATGGATTGTAATGGCAGCTCGCGAGCTGTTGGACACATCATAACGCCTTCGCTGGCAGTGCTGAGCCTGAGAACAAATCATCAACTCGGTGAAGAACGAACACACACGGTAGCCTAGTTTCCAATTTACATCGAGTGCCAGTAAGGCTCCGCCTTCCGTTAGCCAAATATATTCATCCATTCATTCTACTGTTATGTGGTATGTCTCGGTACGCTCAGCAACTAGTAGTTACTCACCCGTGTGTTCCAGGAATGCTGTGTCCTCTCATCGTAGTATGATGATGATCGTGATCATGATGATCATCTGGATCTTGCGTGCCCTGCCACAGTGGGAACTAATTTTCGTGAGACCTCGGGGACCCCATACACCAATACTTAAGTTGATTGCCCTCCAGGTCGCACGCCTCAGTGCTCAGGTCTTTAGACCGAAACAGAATACATGTTACTATCGCTGTCCCATCTGGTTGAGCAGGAGAAAATACTCTTTAAGCCTCACAGGAAACCTCCGTGCCCCGGCCTGTTCGCCCGACAGGACCCATAACGAATACTAGTGCTGACATGCTTAGTAGTAGTAGTCCCAATCTCCGAGGTGGACAAATCAGAGTAAGTTCGGCTTCCCGCCTCGCACAAATTGAGCACCAGGCACGACGCCTTCCGGATGGATGGTTAGCGGGATACATATAGTTCCGTTATAGTTCCGCCAATCTTTTACGTGTGTGGTTGCGATCTGCCACTACGCGATCACGTGACCAGTCGCGTCGTATGCCAAGTCGGTGGCAAACTCAACCACCTCCGTCGTTGTCGTCGTTAGCAACCTCAATCAAGTCTCCCCTCAACGCCCATCGCCGACAGCATCCGTTGCACCGTCCTCGCTACCGGTCCAACTTCTCCACCGACGAATATCGAATCATCACACCACAGTCAGTACATTCCCACCTAATTTCTCGAAACCTGGAGCGGATCTTGCTTGTTGGACGTATATCGTGCCTCTCATTGACACTGGTGATCCATCGAGTTCCACATGGCTTTGCACAAGATCAAGATTGCAGCTCGTCTTCGTCCTCGACTGGAAAACGAGCTTGATGACGAAGGCATACAAATAACACATACGCCTGGTGGCCCTTCGCACATCAGTGTCCCTAATCCCCGTGACCTTTCTCAGGTCTTCAATTTCCCGTGAGTTAATCTGTCAACCAGAATTTCTTAACCGTATTTTTGCGTGTGGTTCAAGATCCATTCGAGGGCGTTTCACTATCAGGATGAGCTGACTAGGGTCCAACCTCAGATTTACTTCTTGTTATGACCAGTCTTCCACTCAGGAACAAATATTCGAGCAGGATGTCCGTCCTCTCATCGATGTTGTGTATAGTGGTGTCGTAGGTTATTTCCTCACTCCACATCTCGCTCGTCACGTCATCGACTGCCCCTTCAGACCGTCACAATCTTCGCATATGGTGTCACTTCCTCTGGCAAGACTCACACTATGCAGGGAACAAAGGCTCAACCGGGTGTCATCCCTCGGGTGGTCGAGGTGGGTCGTTGTGTTCCGCATGTACACTTTAGGTTTACGATCCTGCGCATCAGGCGATGTTCCTTCAGAAAGCTGCTTTGCAACGCAGCAGCGTTGAGCTAGCTGTCTCGTATATGGAAATTTACAAGGATGAAGTCTATGATCTCTTTGTAAACCGTGAATCGGTGCGTTAACTTTCGGCTGGACTGGACGATTGTTGCAACATAACACTTGACTCCGCAACGTCGATGCTTAATCATTTCTATGAGCCCATAATCTGTTGCTGGATGTTGTTTACTCAATAGTCGTTACAGGCACCCAAGCTTCCTGTCCGTGAAAACGATGTTGGGCAAGTATTCGTCGCCAACTTGACGTCGCTTCCGATAGCATCGGTGGAGGAATTTGATACTATCTATTCGTTCGTAGTTTCACCACCCCTTCTCCAACCGATGTTAACATTTGATCATAGACGTGCTTCTCGCCATCGCTCGGTTGGTGCTACGAACCTCAACCGAGCGTCGTCTCGTTCGCATGCTGTACTTACCATTGAGGTAACAATGACAGACTCGGCAGCCCAGAAAAGTGTGTATTTCCTGGATCCGCTGTTCCGTATCTAACGGATTCCCCTCCGCTGGTTAGCATTGACCGGGAAAATCAATCTCGTCGATCTTGCGGGTTCGGAAAATAACAAACTTACCGGCAATGATCCAATACGCATGGCGGAGTCAGCCGCGATTAACAAGAGCCTGAGTGTTCTTGGGCAGGTGGTACACGCGTTGAATCAGGGAGCTGTAGGGCTGCACTGTTCTTGTCACCGTTTGTGTGTTAAACTTTGTTCACAGTCTCGCATCCCGTATCGTAACTCAAAGCTTACCCGAATTCTTCAAGACGCCCTCGGTGGTTCGTCCGTGGGGTTGCTCATTTGCAATCTCGCACCTGGTATCAAGTTCCGCCAAGATACCCTTAATACCCTGAAGTGCGTACCGTTTATTGTCCGTTATTGTGACTGTGTTGATTCCATGTTCTTGCATAGCTTTGCCGTTCGCACCAAGAACGTCGAGAACCGCCCAGTAGTGAACGAGCGCGGTGCGTTGCCCTAGAAAGTTTACTAGAACACCACTTACCCGTTCACCTAGACAATCGTCCCCAAGCAAAACCCCATTTTGCGGCCATCCAACCACCCCCACCGAAACTTGCTCCCGCTGTCCTCCAAGCCGATCCTATCCTTGCTTCCGAGGCTGTCGTCACGAGAAATGCCGCGCCTGGGCCTGCTCGAGGACCCCGCCTATCTCGTGTGCCACGCATCAGTGGCATTGGTCCTGGATTACTACCACCGCTGGCTAAAACGAGATCGCGTCCGCCGTCTTCGGCTGCGATTATGGAGAAGCCAGAGAGCACAGTTCAACTAACAGACAAGGATATCGACGAGAGGGTCCGTTTTTTTTTCGTCCTACGTGCCGTGCAGCACTAAACAACCTCGAATCCCGTAGATCGCAAGGGCTGTGGAAACTGAAGTGGCGCGTCGTCTGAAAGAGCGCGAGGACCGTGAACGCGAAGAGCGAGCGCGCCTTGAACAAGAAAAGGAGAACCTCGCACTGAGAGAGAAACAGGACGACGAAAGCCGTCAAGCGCAGTCAGAGCCCAAGTTGCCTCCGGGTGTGCTCACGCCGTTGCTAACGCGCCATCGCGACTTGGACGACCAGCTTCGTGCAAGACTGGCGGAGCTGGAGGAGAAATAGTGCGTTCCGGATGACGACGTGGAAGGTGTATAGGGGCTCATTTGCTCATTTTCATATCTATCCCACATTCAGTGAACGCGGGAATAAGGAACTACAGCTCGCAGACGTGTTGTCGCCCACATCCAGAAAGAAGACTGGGCGGGCCTACGTCGCCCTTGCGCGCGCCCATTCTGAAAAGTGCGTCCTACCTGGGCTCAATCTTTGATTACTCTTGCACGCTAACGGTCGATGGACCACACGTACAGGGGCGATCTTCAAGTAGCGCTCGAACTCTATCGCAAAGCGGAGACATATGTCCCCGATAACATCAAACTCCGAGAGAGGTGGATACTTTTCGTCGTCCATGTTTTCCTATGTAAACTATCCATGCGTGGCACATAAAATTCTGACGCTCCATTTTTTTTTGCTCTTCTTTTCTCTCGGGGTCCCATCAACTACACCCATCCTTCGAAAAAATCTCGATTGCAAAATACCAATCGTAAAAAACAAAAGAGTCCTCGAAATCGAATGGGCGGTCAATAATGGCAAGGAATTCGTGCCTTCGCCAAGGAAGCCACGAAAACCGAGAGGCAAGAAACGCAAGGTCGCGGCGACCATAAATAATCTCGGTCGAAGTCGTGAAGAAGGATCGTCATCGATGGGTTCGGCCGGGCAACGTTTGATGGGTCGCCTCTCGTTGGACGAGGGTGAGAGCGTGGGCGAGGAGACGTTGGGTGGGCGTGAAGACACCATGGAAATGTCTCTACTCGGCGAGATCAAGGAGGAATACGAAGGGACCAGTGTCACTCTCGAGACGCCCGCCAAGAGGGTCAAATCGGAAGTCGAGTAGAGAGGTGGGGTGGTGCATGTATGTTGCAAGGGGGGGAAGGACCAACCGATGTACGACTTCACGACACCCCGATATACGCCAACCTTTTTTCTCTCTTTCCTTTCATATTCTCGTGTTTACTTTACCAAGATTACAGTCACATCAATACATGCGCAGCTGTACATCCTCTGCTCGACTGACTTTGACCTGCAGTCTTCACCTACAAGGAAATCGTCGACTTGGTGCTGCGTTACACACGTCCGAGTCGGTGGCGCTCCATTCCATATACCATAGGATTACAGGGTGCAGTCCTTGAACGTCTACCCGACAACATGTTCACTGTAACTCATGGTCAGGTATTACTCCAACCCTTGATTTTGATCATCACTGCTTACCTATGAGCAAATCCTTCAACTGAGGAGAGATAATGTCGTGACCAAATCTAGCAAACCGATGTTTTCGGATTTGGTCGTCCGAGAGACGGGTTTGCCATTAACGTCCGTGCATGTCGTCTTACCCACTTATCTCCGCCAGCGAGTGTAACCACAATCTCGTGCTGAGAGCGTGCCTGTACCTGTAGTATTCATCGTCTCAGATCCCGCCATGACCGGAGAGCTCTCAGCTTTTGTATATGTAGTCTCGGGACCGGCCCTATTGTGTCCGTCGGCAAACAATGACTCACCGCCGCGAGCTTGTACAGGGTCGGCCGTTGCATACTCACTTCTTGGTGGATGACATGATTACTATCTTGTAAAGAACACGGAACCCGTGACTGACTTGCCAATCACAGCTGTTTGGGTGACGAATGCGCCCGGCATGAAAGGGCCTCGTTGAAACGACACAGCTCGGACGCCCTAGACTGGTTCGCATCCCGTTTCTCAGACTAATACGTGCAGCAGAGCAAAATTCTGGTCGTATGGCCGTTGAACGAGTGGAACGTCAAGAGCCTGAGGTCAATTGTCTCTCTCGTCACGGCGGGCTTGGCTCAGAACGAGTAATGGACGAGGGTTCAAGTAATAGGGAGCTCACTCCTCCCAAGGAGCCCGATGCTGGGGTCAAACAGGGGGCGGAAAAGCCATATAGTATATACACGCCCTCCGAGAAATGGTTCATCGTGTCCATGGCATCCCTGGCAGCGTTATTCAGGTAAGGCTATCGGATCTGGTTCTGCGAAATGGAATACCCCACTCAAACAACGCAATCTCTCTCTAGTCCGTTGACAGCCAATATATACCTCCCAGCAATCCCCACTATAGCTACTGCCTTTAACAAGTCCACTGAGCTAATCAACTTGACCGTTACAGTGTATATGGTGCTGCAGGGCGTTTGTAAGCTACATCGTCTTCCCGGATTGCAGTCTGATAGTTCCGCTCCATTTAGCTCCTATGCTCTGGGGTATATTATCAGATCGCCTGGGACGACGCCCGATCTTTCTCGCATGTTTGTTTGTGCTGAGCGCAGCTTGCATTGGCCTTGCCTTGGTTCCAACTTCGGACTACTGGTTATTAATGCTGCTCCGTTGCGTTCAAGCTACCGGATCGGCGAGCACGGTTGCACTTGGTGCGTTTGATATTCGACTGAGGCTTTGCGGAGTTATCATGATGTTGACCCAAGATAGGTGCTGGAGTCATCGGGGACATCGCGACTCCTGCTGAGCGTGGAGGTTTCTTTGGGTTATTCACTCTTGGCCCACTCGTATGTCATTCTGTAAGAGTCAAAACAGGGACTGACTGGTGGGGACTAGTTTGGGCCTACATTCGGACCTGTCATCGGAGGTGTCCTGGCTCAAACTGTAGGTTGGCGGTGAGTCTATTATTTGTGGAGAAACTATACATGATCCTCACTACTCTTCGCTCGATACAGGTGGATATTTTGGTTGCTTTGCATCCTCTCTGCAGGAGGCTTCCTTGTTATGATGACGTGCGTTCACCGTTGTCATCTGCGCCGCCTAGGAATTTAACGCTATCGATAGTTTCCTCCCGGAAACACTGCGACGACTCGTTGGAGACGGCAGCATAATCCCGTCGAAAATTTATCGACCTCTTGTTCCCATTGTTGGGGCTGGGCGGCGTAACGCGACGGCAGAGATGCCCCCTCCTCCACCCTTTTCCAATCCGCTTCGGATCCTGACATATCTCGATGTGATGAATCTCTTGATTTTCAACGGGATTGCGTACTCAATCTTTTATGCTGTGACTACGACCATCTCCACATTATTCCAATCGACTTATCCGTTCTTGAACGAGACCGATACTGGACTATGCTTTTTAGCCATTGGTGGAGGAACAATCATCGGTGGCCTGGGCACAGGGAAAGTCCTAGACAGAGATTACAGGAAACTGAAGGAGAGGATCGCACAGGAAGCGTCGATGGACTCAGAAAACCCAGTCACCGCAGAACAAGTCGCAAGGGACGAAACCTTCCCGATTGAACAAGCAAGAATGCGAATGATTCCGTTCCACTTGATTGTATATACCGCGTGCTGTGCTGGCTACGGGTGGTGTCTCGAGAAAGAGGTCAACATAGCGGTACCGCTCGTGCTGCAGATAGTGTGTGAGTTCTTTCCAGGAATCTCAGACATGCGTGAACGCTGAGCAGCTGCCTGATCGTTTGTTTCCTTAGTGGCTACTACGGGAATCGCATTGATGAACACTGTACAAACCCTCTTGGTCGACTTGTTGCCAGCGCACGGTTCTTCTGTGACCGCATGTGTAAGTCTCCGTCCTGCTTGCAATTAGAGAGTCCTACTCACAATTAGGTACACTAACAGAACAACCTAGTGAGGTGTTCGTTGGGTGCCGCCATGGTATCGGTCATCGACCTTATACTGAAAGCCCTTGGAACGGGATGGACCTACATCCTGCTGGCGGGGATAAGCCTTGCCACCTCGCCGATGATTTGGTTTGCGGCGTGGGTGGGCCCTCGATGCCGAACTCAACGCCGTGCAAAACAAAACAATACACCCTAGTTTCTTTCGTTTGACATGACAACACGATCGTATGAGCAGGGAGATATCGAGTAGAAAAGTAACCTAGCTAGAGTTACATATACCACTGCTGTTATTTATGAGAACGAGAAATTCAGGTAATGATTCATACCCAGTACTACGAAAAATGGGCAGCTATGCGGTCTCCAATAGCCTGGAGCTCTTTGCTTCCTTCCAGAAGGATATTAGCACCAAGTACTATTGGAACCGGTATCATTACTTATGATCCACGGGACCGTTTTTTGTCCCTCACAGCCACAATTCACCCCCCCAGTGACCTTGTAAACAAGGTAATATTCTCGTGTTTATTTTACCAAGATTACAGTCACATCGATACATGCGCAGCTGTACATCCTCCCTCTACCCAAGGTCTCTCCAATACAAGGGAAGGTAAAAACAAAGACGGTATAAATATTTTCAAACCCCCCAAGATAACAAGAACACGGCTCTCATGCGCCTCGGGCTCGCACAGACCATAAAACCGTGGTAGGAAATAAGAAGAGAAATGGAGAGAGGCTATACTAGATAGGTATCCAGCCTCTCCAAATCGTTCCCTTGCAAGATAAACACATTACTTGTACGTAAATACGTAGATGGGAGGGGGGGTGGGGGGGTGGGACTCGTTCTGATTCTTCGTCCATGATCGAGCTTTTTTTTCGTTGAGAGGAATTTGGAAGAATGAAAGACGTGCTCACGTGGGGACGGCACAAAAAGGCATCATCCATCCATGCTAAAGAGCTCATCATCGTCACTGATAGGCCGGCTGAGTGGGCTGTGTACGTTTTGGGCGTGCCAGTTCCTGCTGTTGTTGTTCATAGCATGAGGCGGCGTACGGAGCGGCACACCGCCCGTCGGCGGGAGCCGCGAGAGCATGGACTCGAACGCAGCCATCGAGGACGAGATGGGAGCACCAGATGACGTCGGGTTCGCAGTCGAGCTCAGATCATAATGTGCAGACAGGGAGAGATGCGAAACAGCCTCGGTGGGTAGATACGCCTGGTTCGATTGCAAGTGCCAGTCTTGCCCCGGTCCGGCATTGATACCAAACGGCACCGGCCCGTGTCCAGGGCTGAATGCGCCACCTCCGCCGACGCTCGAACCCCCGAGTGAGGAGGGTGATCCGGTGAGCGGAAGAGCGTGTATGCGCGAGTAGCCGGCTGCGAGACCTTGTGGGAGACTCTGGCCGGGGGCATGTGATTGGAGGGCGCGGATAGACGGGGAGGTCGCTTCTCCGAGGCCGAGGCCGATACCTGCCCCGTTGTTTGCGCCCGTCCGTCCTTCGTCTACGGCTGGGCCATGGATGGGAGCGTGAGAAAGGGGTGAGCGGCTCAGCCCACCGAGACCCAAGCCAGGGCCAAGCCCGAGTCCAGCGCTGGGAGCACGACTGTTGTTACCTCCCGAATTCATCTTGGAGTAGTAATGGTGAAGACTAGGAAGAAATGCAGCAGAGGCGTTCGACGGTGCAAGCAAAGGGGAGGAAGGTGAATGTGAATCGTCCCGGAAAACGCTTGTCCCTGTTCCTGACGGTGTAATCATATTCCCCAAGTTGAGCGCGCCGAAACCGTTGGAGGATTTGAGGGAGCTGGGTGTGCCTGAACCTATTGGCGCTACCCCAAAGCTATGCTTGTCTGGGGAAGCAGGCACACCATTGGTCGTGAGGCCGCGTTCCGCCCAAATGGATTTGACATCACCCAGAAGAGAAGGAGCAGGAACGGAACGCGAATAACGATGATGACTTTGCGTTTGGGGAAGGTGGGTGTGGACCGTAGGAAGTGGGGATGGTGTGTCGTTCAAATTGACAGGGCGAGATGATCCAGAGTGTGTGCGGGACATTCTACGGCAACGCTCCGAAGGCGTCAAGAGGTCGGTAAGCGAAGAAGGAAGGAATTCTTCCAAATCTTCGTCTGCGGACAAAATATCTCGTTCCCCAGAAACGCTAACGTCGATACCCGGGCTGGCCCCTTGTGTGGGGACCGGGCCAGCGTCTGTTTTCCATGCTTGACTGTGTGTGTGTCCAAGAGAAGAGGGCACGCCAACCGCTGCGCCGGGCCGATTCCTGGACTCTGTGAGCAACGACGTCTGAGCATGAAACGTCGAAGGAATTCCAGCATTTTGCGGAGAGCCACCGGACGAAATCGGCGAGTGTGCCGATAGTGATCCTCGTGGAGGTGATCCGATAGGCCCGAGATCCGCAGCATCTGCAGGGAGGACTGGACGGCGTGGTGCACTCGGTACGTTGAGAGGAAGAGTGGGTGGTGATGGATTTCTGGGGTGAATGGGAGACAAGGTCTCGGAAGGTGGTTCCGACGGAGTGGTTTCTTGAAGTGGCTCATCCTCTGACTGCTGATTCACAGCGGAGATAGGCTCCGTATTGGCGTTGGTGTGTGCAATATGATTGGGCTCAAGGGTGTCAGCATCGTCTGGGAGGAGGAAGGGTGGGAAATCGGTGTCCTTGACAGGGGGAGCGGGTGCGGAGGGAGTGGCCTTGAGGGTCATCGCCATAGGCGAACGAGCCGAGGTGGTGCGGGTTGGGGCGGTCGAGCCGGAGAGCAGGCCAGTACGAGCATTCACGGCAGTACCGGAGGACAAACCGCCGTGGGGGGTCGTAGACGGACGACCGTCCTTCTTTGCACCCTTTGAGCTCCTGGATTCTCGAGGCGGGGCAGTCGACGCGCCACCGTTAGCTGCCAACTGGGCCGCCTTCTTGTTTTTCCGATCCATGGACATGTTTTGGCCTGGTAGCACATGAGCCAGTGCACACTTGTGACCGAACTTGCAGTTTCCCTTGACGAACCAGGCGCACACGTCTTTTTGCTGACCGGGCTCGTGGTGAGAGAAAGGGCATGAAGAGCCGGCGGTGCAAGCGCCGACTTTGAAGAACTTGCAGGGGACATGGGAGACATCCTTTGCTGTGCAATGGTTAGGAGAGGCGAGGTGAATGAGGGAGACGATACGGACATTTGGAGGAGGAAGACTTTGATTTGTTTGTTTGAGCTCTTTCGTTATCAGTGTCCCTATCGTCTAGAGACCTGTCTGAGTCGAGCTTGTCTGTCGCGGGCATGGCAGAGCTGAAGGGGGGACGTCGATGATGTGGGTGAGGACGAGGACAACAAGCGAGCCGCTCAATAATGGAATTCAAAGATAACCTAATCGTTCAAAAAATATTTCCGAGTCCACCTCGAAAGTCTTGCTCTCGCTTTCCCCCGCATTCATATTTATGCTCCTCCAGTATCGCACTAAACAGGTCAAGTACAGCTAACCACGCGATCTTTTACAGCTGTGGCCAAATAACATGAGATTTGTACTGTCGCCTCATGGCCCACACACGCACCCTTCCAATCCAGGAATGCCGCCCGTCGTTGGAACCGAACGTCATCCGTTCTTCTTCTCACTATGCGCCGTCCAAGAGATGTCGCCCTCCGCGCAGGGCTCTATATCGCAGTAACCCTCTCTGGCTTTGCAGCTGCATACGTCTTGAAAGAAGTACGTACACTTCCAGCACCCTCACTCATCACACTCAACCGAACACCGTTCAGTGGCTCCCACATCTATGGAAGGAGACTCGAAATACAGCCCGCAGCCTTCCTGCCAATGACAGCCCCCACAACGACGACAAGACGTCCTCCCGTTCGAGTCTGCAGCAGAACCGCTCTCCAAAGACAGACCCCTCGGCGCACGTGCGTCAAACTGACGAGGTGCCCGCCACAGATCTAGACCTAGATCACACCCTCCCCGCACCGAGTCCGAACGCGGACGTACGCTCGCCCTCGACGAGCCAGACAAAGGCACTCCCTCCTCTCGACACACATTCCCTCCCCCCACCCCTACCGAGTGGACACGCCCTCTTCTCCGGTCCCTCCTTTGCCATCAATGTCGACGCCATGCCCTCGCCGACGTCTGCTGGCTCATATCTTGCGTCGAGTGGTCAATATAGTGTTGGAGACGAGGCTTCACAAACAAATACATCTGACACTCTGGAAGAGTCCTTTGTCGATGTCTTGTCACCATCACCAACGCATGACATTTCGAGACGGCACAGCGTGCGAGCCCATGATCTATTTGCCGCATCGCATATATCTTTTGCAGAGCTTGGAAGCTTGGTGGCCTCTCAGAACGAGTCTGAATGAGCCAAACACATCTAGTAGAGTTGCATACCAAGGACTAGCTAGTCGCTTCACCGGATGTATGTATTTTCCTTTACACTTAGTCTTGAAAAATCATGTTTGTAAACTCTGAACCTCTTCACCATCATCCTGAATGGAAGAGTAACAAAAGAAATCCTCGTCGCGGATATCTCGAAAACCATGTCTGCAAAAAAGTCCAATGTCAACCAACCAAGGCAGAGACGGAAACAGAACAGCCTACTTTGCCTTGACATGCGATATCAGTCCATGGAAATTCATCGCTCTCGCCCCCTTCCCCACGTCTGGTTTTCCGATCGCGACCAGATCATCCTTTTCTCCAACGCGGAAACAATGTCTGCATCCATAGTTGACCTTCTTGCATAGATTGTGTGCACGCCGGGACGGCCCCAGTAGCAATTCAGATATGCCACGCTCGAACGCAAGTCGCGAACCCGGAATACTACGATATAAGCTGCCGTCCTTTTTCAAGAACGAGACGAAACTCGGAGCGGACATAGCCATAGCCAACACTTGGATTTGCATGGATTCGTGGCGATGCGCATGGCCAATCTGCTCGTGTGTTAGACGGGCAAAAACATTGCAATCCAAGGTCAGGGACTTACCGCAGTGGCAAAGTCCATGACTATCCAACCTTGACAAGTCATGCATCGTATGAAGCCTCCTTTCGCGCGCAAGGTAGTAACGGTAAAAGGATCTTCCTCCGATAGGCCCGTGAGTTCGAGAACGGTCTTAATGAGACGAATGGCCTTGAGCGGGCAAAGAGTATGAGTATCAATCAGAAAGGACAGAAAAAACCGAGGTACCACTTCGTCCTTCTTGAATACATCTACCTTCCAGTCCAATGTCTTCACGCCCCTCTTCTTACCTCTTCTTCTCCCCTTTTCTTGTTCATTTCCGTTGTCAGTGTCGGTAGCATCGTTCTCGGATTCCTGTAGTGCTTCCTGATGACGTCCCTGGATGCATTTCCCTTGCATCGCCACACAAACATGCGAACAGACTCCTTTGAGGTCCAAGCACTGCTCCCTCTGGTACCCCATGCCTACCTGGCCTTCGCCACATCGCCGACAGAAAAACCGCGCCGTGACACGCTTCAAGGGAGGTAACTTTCGCGTGCTCACGCTCTGCCATCCATTGGGATAACCCAGCACAGTCATCAAGTGCTTTTGCACGGGAACAAGCCAAGTATGGAGGTCCGATACGATGAGCGAAGTGACCAACGGGGACGATTTGATGTCGTTTGTGGCGGACAAGCTGTCGGGTGGTACCGCACTCGGGTCGGGACTTCCCTTGAGCACACGGACGGACGGGAGCATGCAAAAGACACTCAGCGTTGGGAGGATGAGTGCGCCACTGGGATCTCTAAGGCCTGTGACGCCCGTATTGGCTCTACCCAGTGTGTCACATCGCATACACTCGTAAATCTTCTTCACCTCGGTCAACTTTTCCTTGTAGGTTGCCTCGGCCTTTTGACGCTTATGATGTGTTTGCACTGCCAGAAGCTCGGATTCGATCGCGGACCGGATGGGGGACACATCTGGCGAATCGTGGAAGACAATAACGATAACACGGCCAAGACGACGCCAGTGCAGCAAGTAATCATCAAATAGACCATGCAGTAGTGCCGAATTGATGCAAGGCAGGTATCATGAATTGAACGTGCGTAGCACGAGTTACACGATCACTTACCGTTCAACCTGATCTTCTCCAGAAGGAAAGTCTTGCGCCTCTGTAATGATCCGTATGTTTGCGACGCAGCAAGATAGTGGAGAACCCATCCTTCACGTTCCGCAAGGTCTTTCGTCCTATAATGACCCAAAGTTGGCACATTTACCCACGATCAGCTTAGAGCCCATTGGACACCAAGGACGAAGCTTGCTCACCATACTTGGTTCTGCCTCTTGATGTTTTGATATTCCCGGTCATAATCACATCTCCAGCGGATCAGGCGTGCCGAGAGCTGACAGTACAAGTTGTGCCATTGGGTTTAATAGAGCGGGAAGGCGGATACCATCCAACAATGTCCAAAGAGGAGGCGAATAAGGTGTAAACATCACGACACATTCGCGAGTAGATCTGAGAATGACACACCTCCATGATTTCAGGAAACCTTTGTATTGCCGCGTGACAACGCTGGAACGCGGTTCGAAAATGAACAAAACAGGTCGTCGAGCGGTGTACACGCACCTCCATGAGACGCTCCCTTTGTTCGTCTTTCTCCAGAGCTGCGGGTGAAAGAGAGCTTGGAGCGACGGCACGTCTGCGTTCGGCTTGAGTTTGTTCTGCAACCCTGTAAGCGGTAAGTTCGGATTTAAATTTCTCAAAATCAGTCTTGCGAATCAAGAGACTGTCGTTGTTGGGCCCTGTACGAGAATCAGAGCTCGTCAGATAGTCGCAAATGTACCATACGCACAGGTGAAAGCGTTGAGTACGGAAGGATCTGCATCAAGTTTGAGAACGATGCACACGACCCCACGCGAGCGTCGCTAGCAGAAATGACGCACGAAAACATAAACTGCTTTCCACATACGGCGCCCAGCAGGATTGGCGATTATGTCCCTGAAACATAGAGGTGGCATCGACGAGAGACTCCCTGGATGCGGGATGGCAATCAACAGGTCAGGGGAAGATAGCATGAGGAAAAGAATGAACGTCAGGGTATAGAACGATGAGATGTATAGGACAAAAACCGACTTGAGCAACTTTTTCTGGCAATACCACTGCCGCGACGTCAAACGTGAATATGACTCCAAGCTGAATCCGCACTCACGTTACCACACAACCTGATCCGCGCCGCAAAACTAACATACATCGCGTGTGTGTTCTTTCGACACACCTCACAGACGCCCCCGCCGAATACAAAGGCGGCATAGTCGGCCTCGCTTCCCTTCCAAGAGGGGCCAGGTTCGGGGAGGGGGCCTGGTTGGCAGGTTTCGCGAACGCCACGCCAGACGAAGGACGCGGCGGGGTTCTGAGCGATGGAACGGTATAGGAATGAACAGGTACGGGAGATGGCGAGGACGGTGGGAGGGGAAGAAGTGTAGAGGAGGATCTCTGCAAGGATTTCGATGGGGAGACTAGTCAAGGAAGTGCGCGCACTCGCGGACGTTGTGGACGGGCTCGTTCGATCATCCTGAGCAAGTCGCGGTCGTTTCGGTTTCTTGGTAGCGCGACCTGCTGGAGTAGCCTTGGTAGACATGTCAGTTATCACGGAGGAGAGGAGCAGAATCCAGATTGCATTCAGTCGGTGTGGCGAAGAAACTTGTTTGTCCGTGGTCGGAGCTACTCTCGGCAATGACTCTATAGCTCAGTGGTAGAGCATACGATTGCAGATCGTGCGGTCCCGTGTTCGAACCACGGTGGGGTCTTACTTTTTAGCTTCCGCCGCCTCGATAGTCTTCCTGTTATTTTTTGTATTTTTTTTTGTGCATGCTCTCTCATGGGTTTATTTCTCCTGGCAAGCTGAAGCTCGCAAGAGATCTTGCAAAGGGTCTTGAAAGTCTAACTTAGGCTGTATCCACATAAGCATTTGTACAACTTTGGCCAAGTTCAACTTCACTGAAGCTCCAGTACCATGTGACACCTGCATCCACTGGTGCACCACCTCAGTTACAATATCTAGCACGGGAAGCAATTCACTGCAAGTGCCGTCAGACATCTTGGTAAGTTCTGGCTTATTAGTTGTGGAGGTCACATAACAGGGCCAGGGTATGGTTGAAGAGTCAGGGGTGGTTTTGCCCTGTTAAAAATTGCAAATAAGTTCAGGGGCCAGGGCAGTGTAAATAGGTACACAGATACACTCACAGCTGGGAGCAAAATTGCACCACGCTTTCCCAACACATGCTACCAATCTGTCACTACAAAGGCAGTGCCGGACTTGCTATTACTGTATAAGAAGCTGAGTCTCTCACCCTAGCAAATTCCTGTACGTGTCAACTTGTGCATCGGGACTTGTGCTCCAACGTACTAAGTACTCGTGGAAATTTCGAGTGGAACATTTTCTTCTGTCAATGTCAACCTTGGCGTTCCAGTACCCACTGTACCGACACGTCGCACCGCCGCCTTTGATACACAAGCCTAGCCTTGTGCTGTCAGAGTTCAAACGTTCCTATTCGCTGCGGAAAAATTATGTAAGAAGGAATCCATGATGTCGGCACAAATATTCTGGTTGGACGTTTCATGCCCACTGCTTTCGGCAAGAGATCTCATGAAAGCACTTCTGCGCAACAGTTCCTGCTCGAATCATTCAAGTGAGCGACGATGCCGCGGATCCGACTAGCAGTATCGTGAGTCGACAAAGGGCGTGCTACTTGCATGACCTACGATTGTAACACTGAATCAAAATGCGGCAGTCTCCCTTTCCACGACCCCACATCAGTTACGACAAGGGACCGGATCACTCACAGGAATACATCTCTAGAATTCCGGCGGTGCAGGTCGGGGATAGCCTCACCGCCCCATTCCTGCTCAGCCTTGAGACCCAGAGGATCCAGCGCTGAACCTTAAAACTGCTCTCCCTCCGATATATTTCGGTCCCCAGCCTGTCGGGTTTATCCGAGAACTGATGCTTTTCAGGCCCACTTCATCTCTTCTTCGTGCCGGTGCACCATGCTGTATATTCATATGCGCATCGTGGCGGGCTGATCTTGTTACCCCTCAGGCTGTAATTCCTGTGGCTGGGGATTTATAAAGCATCCCACAATCTTCCTCGGATCCTCACTATCCTCAGGCTTGAAGTTTGGCTCGATCCCCAGTAAGCAATAGCCAAGCCCTTCTGACGATGGTGAACCCGAGGCAGATGATACCTCCTAATGATAGATGATAAAGATATCTGAGACACTCTGGCCTACCTAAAGAATGATCGTGCGTCGCTTTACTTTCCATGCAGAATCCGAGTTTTAACTTTTTTTTGTAGTTGCACCAGATAGACCAACTGATCAACGACGCCCCCCGAGTATTGCCACTTCTTCCACTATTGTAAGTTGTGTGCGTTTACATGTGCGTAGCATGACAGTGAAGGAATCCACAGTTTCGGGACACAGCATAGAAGTGGAAGCAGATAGTGCTCGCGCAAGTATGAGAGCCGATGGCTGAGAAGATGGTCCGTGGAATTACTCTTGTGTTCTTGGGATACCGAATGCGTGAGATAACCTGCCAAAACTTCGTACGCCACGTCCGCAAGAGACACCTGGGCAACCTGAGGTGTGTCCTCCACTAGATTCAGGTGGGATTTGTCGTTCGTTTGTGACAAAATTGACGCTCATTGTTCTCCTCGAACTTGTACATCCACAGCTGAGCTTCTCACATAATTTAGAATGGGTTTTCCATCCGCGCAAACGATTTCTGAAGTAACCTGAGTACAAACAACTCACACATCTCGCCGGAAGAGATGTGAGTAGGTGTTAAACCACAAAACGAACGAACCATAATTCTCAGGAATCCCATGCAGTTTTTGATAGCAAGTCATTTGTCCATCACAAAATGGATGAGACGGCAAAGCTTTGGGTAGGGGTATTCAGACTGACCACACACAGCACAAGCTATCAAATGACACGTTTGGTCTTCTCTTTACTCTGACCATCTACAGGGAAGGAGTCTAGATTCATTGCCACATCACAATAGGAAGTTTGGTGAAACTCATTCCCCCAAAGAAGCGATGGATTTATTTCGATAACAATCTTGTCGCCTATTCTATCGATGAAAGGTATATCGCTTTGGCGGAATCATCAGGCGCGAGTGCGGATGGCGTGCTTCTGAGACAGATTACGATAACAATCATACTTTCTCTGTGGACAGCTTAACGCCAGGGCCAAACGCGATACATCAAACATGGCTGGCGGGATCGGAGAAGCTCGTCATGTGGCTTACAACCGGCCGATTCGTTATCTTGTTTACAGGGGACCGTGATGGTACGAGTATCAAGAAATCGTGGCTCTTTGCTACCTCGAGCGTCCAGGATACACCCGGAATGTAGGCTGGTGTTAACGCGCAAGTTAACTGACATATGCATGGGGAGTATGCCCAGGTTGATCCTCGTGCAGAACATGAGTGTGGATGGTATGCAGTATACATGAAAAATGGGGAGTGTCGCAGTTGATGCATAGTGAAAGTTCAACACGTGTTCTGAGCACAATTGTAGAGAGCTGGGAAGGATGGCCGGGGTAGTCGGCTCGAATGGTGACCCCGAAGGAGTGGGTCGCACGACGACATTCCACTGGAAGATTGCTCCATCCTGTCAAAGTCGGTGCTGTCCACAGCTCGAGGAAGCTTGGACTTCTAATTACTGAAGAATATTCCTGTGGCAGGCAGTGTTATAGACCAAAAAAAAACCACAATTAACGAGAAGATAGCAATCGGTCAATAAGAGACTGTCACGACGAAGCGAAACCAAAGGTTCACCTCACGAGACAACAGGTATCGGTCTGAGGAGGGGAGGCCCCTTCCGTGACTGAAGTCTTGCTAGGGAGAATGACGCAACATCGCGCAAGACAGCTTGGAGGTGGCTCGATTTAAACCCGGTTAACGGAGAATATTCCTGTGGATCATCGCAAAGCAGTGTTATAGATCATCGTTAGATCCCTTTGCAAACAACCGACCGAAGGCAGTACCTCGACCAAGTATATGAAGGCGGATTTCCGTTAAAGGGGGATCCTCAGTACAGTCTCTAATCACACACGGCTGTTTGCATAATAGGGGACCAAAGATGGAGGCCACTTCGTATTGTAGGCTCAATCCCGTTACCTCGTTGAATACTTCGCGATGTGATAACTCAGGCTGGTGAGTGGGCTTCCCCCTTGATGCAGACAATTGACTGATGCTTCTTTTAGCGTCCGGCTCTGTCCTTGGGTCATTTCCCCAGGACCAGCCTCTCGTAGCAGCTCAGTACAAGCACCACAGAGCTTAACACTTCGTACACCCTTCGATACACTGGTTGAAACAAGTATGTCTTCTGCCGCAAACTGGCGGCGTTTCGTACATCCGGAGGGACAATCATACTTCATGCTGGCCGGTGGATTTGATTTCGCGGTTGTCACTGAGGCAGACGTTGAGGACGCACAGACCGAGGGCCGAATTCTCGATTGTGCTGATGTGGCGAACAAGGAACTACAATCTCACGATATCAGGGTTCCTCCCCGATGTGAATTGTTCTTGGAGTTGGGAGTTGATTCCGAGGTCTGCAACTACTACTTCGTTGACCACATCGGAAAAGGATTGTTCTGGCTGGAGGATCTAGGCACTGAATTGCTGGATATTCCCGCAGCAATGTCTTCCTCGCATCTTGGTGTGTTCTGTCCTCCGTAGACATATTCGCTTCGTCTCACGCTCGGACAGAATGGGCGCTGGAGCGACTATATTGGGTGCACGTAGAGTATTTTCCAATGCACTACGAGTCCTACGAACCGGAATTCTCGCAAATTGTGGATGATCTTTACAATATTATTTTTCACGGTCAAGCCGGTGAGACATATACATCGACCCGCAAAGTTATGTTAAGCTGACTGACCTGCGGACGATAGACATACTGACGTCAAGAACATCCACATTCCCTTATACGGCAGACACATGCAAGCGGGTTCTGAAGTTGTTGTCGAGGAAGGGAGGTGGGTCAGTTCTATGCGATCATGAACTCCCTTAACATCGCGGCGATGTTGTAGGACAGCGCGTGGACGGCTATACCATCTGTTACGCAGGTAAGAGATAATCGGACCTCCTTTTCTGGTTCTCACTTTGCTATATTAGCGCGTCTAGCCGCCCTTATAGGTATGTTTAATGGTTCGTAAACGGATACTACAAGGCACTAAACGTCCATTTACAGTGAATCAGCGGTTTGCTACCTTTTACGGGCAGCAGTCCGCCCAGTCGGATAGATCACAAGAAATGTTTCCTGCCGACGTTGTCGAATACCAATGGTTGTGGAATGTTGCTCATGTGCTCATGTGGGGCATTCCCAAACATTACAATAGCCTCCTCGAGGAGCTGTATGTGAACGAAGAAGTATACACGGCCTGCTGGTCACACTTCATGTTCAACTGCCTCGCTGATTGGACAAACAGCCTATCAAGGGTACGCTGGTATATTGGATCTGAGATTGCCATTTTTGACATTTGAATGCAGAGCCTTCTGATTATCATGTGAGTCAAGAAGGGTACCTGT
>JBBPNR010000466.1:0-23411 GCA_038091015.1 Boletus vermiculosoides
AGACACCCCATACTCCTTGTTATTGCATACCTGGGCTATCCCGAGAGGTATGCATTAGCAAGGAGTCGACGGTACTTTCTATGATGACGAATCGCGTTTGAACACCCTGGCAGGGGGGCTCTCCCATCCACCCAGTAGTAAGTTAGTAACCAACACTAGGGTAACACCAAGATCGTATGCACCCCTTCCCCTCGCCTCCCTTCAAACCTCACATCCACAACCCTCACCACCTCCCCCTCCCCTCCCTCCCCCACCCCCGCACCACCCTCACCCCCAAAACCCCTCCGATGGTCCACCACCCTCACACCCGGCACCTTGACATACCCACACTCGATCGGAATCACATTCCACGTCACCCTTTCCTCCCCACCGGGTAACACCAACGGTAACCGTCCGTTCCTCAATCCCGCCACCACGAACCCGTCCGACACCTGTGGGTCTAGCGATGCGCTGATCACCGCCGACCGACTCGCATGACGGTTTCGGATCGTCAAATGCATCGGCGTGGGGGTGTGTAGTCTCGCCGTGGTTGGGACGCTGAGTAGCGCGATCAGGGTGTCGCGTGGTGGACGGAGGAGGGGGAGCGGGATGTGTGTTGACGAGAGGGGGCCGTATTGCCCGGGTGATAGCATCCTAGATCCATACCGTCGTTAGACATGTGTCACAGACCGAATACAACCCATGCCTTTTCCATGTCAACACGTATTCCCCCGGTCCGAGCAGGACCTCATCACCCATCGTCTCGTCCTCGATCTGGGTCAGCGCAACACGACAAACGTCTGAAAACTGGTCCCCGGTGAGATATTCTACGGTTAAATACCGTCAGAGGTGAAGAACGTCGAGTCATTGCCGGTCACTAACCATTAGGAAACACCCCCTCCACGCCTGCTTCCAACGTCGTATCCACTACCCTCGCATACCGACTCTCCTGTATTCATTCACTCAGCTACTCCCCAAAATCGAGAGAAACACGCACCGCCCGATGCAGCGTCACCTCTACCACCTCCGCCCCACACGGCGACGCACACTCTACCACCGTCATCACAATTGCCTCACCACCTACACACACACCCCAATCCGCGCCCTCCAACACAGACAGATCCGCGAGTGCGGGCGGGGGTTCCAGAGATCGCTGGTAAGCCACGTCTTGTCGCACCACAAACGCGCTGAACGTCGGGATCGACAACGTCCGTAGGATCTCCTCCGTGTCGTGGTTCTGCAACCCACCCAGCGTCTCTGATGGCGATGCCGCTCTGGCTTGAGGTGGAGTTCGACCCGTCGTACTCGACTGAACAGACACATCGATCATTCGATCACCCGGTGCCCCGCTGCTCATCAACACCAACGTCTTGACGACCGATACACCCGGCTTGACAGTCCCAAACTGAATGCCCTTGATCAGTCCCGATGATTTCTGGTCGTCAAAGGTGATGGATTGTACTGTCGGCGTTGAGCGATTGGCACACGGCTGGAGCGAGATTGGAAACACACCTGCCTCGTCCACCTCGGTCGGTTGCAACAACACGTCAACGACCACATCCAGCGCCCGATCGTCCGTGTTGGTAATCTCGATCACGATCGGGTATGCCTCGTCCAACAACGCTGGCTCATGGTGCGAAAACGAAATCGAGAGTTGGTGCGGACGATGTCGAACGCTGACGGAAACGTGTCATACACATGGACTAGAACTAAGAGGGAGCAGCGCACTCACATGACGCTCGCAGAGTCGTCCCTCGTCACAGGAATAAAGGACACGGGTCGCACCGAACTCAACCACCGAGGAACGACGAGACTCGATTCGCGCGACGCACAAGGCTCGTGCGGTACCTCGATCGTCCAACCTCCTTCTTGCAGCGTCACCACAATGGTCGAGACCTACGCCATTGATCTGTCATCGTGACTGAATAAAAAAGGGATAGGAAAGCGCGTACGCTGAATACACCAGGCACGTCCGAGGCAAGCGTGCCTGTCAGGATGATCTGGTCCCCAGGTCGCCACCTCAAATGCACCCCCACCTCTACGGGCTTCTCTCCCCGTACCTGACCCAGCGGTACGACCCGCACCGCTTCCGAGTGTGTAGATATAGATGCATCGTGGCGGATGATGATCGGCGTATACCCTTCCGAGAACAAGATCGAAATCGAGTGAATCGGCAGCGCAGAGATCGCGGCGTCCGGCGGCGCGGCTAGCGAGATTTGGAAGGCAGCCTCTTCGCCCACTCGGACGTCGGGTTTCCAAAAGACTACCGAGGTGTTCACTGCACAAGGTGTCAACACCATCAAAGAGATGACTTCCTAGTACGTACATATTGGTTCAGATTCTTTGAGATCGACGACCAAGACGTCGTCCGTAGAAAACGGAACAGAGCTCTATCAATCGAGGTTCAGTGGCGTTTTCACTGACACATGGATCCCATCACACCTGGAGAAGTGTCAACAGATCGTCTTGCAACGTCCCTGGCTCGTCAATGTCGCCTATATCCCGCAACATAAGGATCAGTAATCGACAATGGAACCACTCATCCACGCACCATATCCGATCATCTCTACCAACAGCTTCACCGTCAGCTCCACGTCGCCCAACTGCTTTGCACAGGCATACCAAGTAGGAAACAGTGGACGGAGCATCGCATTCCACTTTTCTCGTCGATACGTCTTGGCGATCCGTTCAAAGAACCTATTGCCCATTGGTTTGACCTATGCAGCACCAGGGGAGAAAAATCCGGGTGTGCGCACCGAATCGCCAGCTCGAATTTTCCAGACTGGTGGTACGTATTCGCAATGCGACACGCAATCCACAAAGTCAATCTCCCCTGACTTGATGTCGAACTATACTTTTTGAACAGCTCGTACGATTTCGTGTAGAGCTGCCACCAAGCGCAAACGCAACGTCAGCCAAACGCGCACTCGATTCGAAGAACAACGGATACCTCCAACGCGATCGTCAAGTGATCCACCTTTGTTTCGTTGGCAAACCCAGGGGCCGCATTTGCCCCCTGCGACGCACTCTCGCTCGCCAAAAACCGCTCGCGTCTAGCTTCGGTACAGCGTGCTGCCATGTAATAGTAATGACCTGGGTGTTGCAGCGCATGGCTGGGATTCAATCCGAACGTCCGGACGGTGTCCACGTCAGGTGGTGCACCTCCCGACGCCCGCGTGACTGGGGCGTGCGTCGGAAATGTAAGTGTCGAACGGGAGCCTTGCTCGAGAAGTTCTGCGAGCACGCGGTGTCTAGGAGTCCGTGAGGCTAGCACCCGTAGGATGCGATGCGATGCGACTCACTGCCGGGCCATCCAGCTCCAATACTCGAATGTCTCCTCGCCGATGCCCCAACCACGTGAAAAGTCGGCGAAACGACGCATATGGAGGTTGTGATGCGACAGCGCGAGCGCGTGTTCGTTGTTGTATAGATAGAGCTTCGTGATCTGAGGACGTCTATGAGTGTTCTCTGACGTTTGTTCACGAGTGTGAGTCTCACCTTGAAGTTGATGGTGTCTGCAAGCACCTTGGCCTCTGCCCATCGCTTGGTTCGAGGGGGTAAGATGGCAGTGGACCCAAACATGATCATGAGGGTCGTATATGCATCCTGGTAATGTCTTGATGGTGTCAGAGAAATGTTAAAGTGTGAAGGCGTCTGACACACTTGAGCGCGACATCGTCTTCGCCTCGGAATTCAGCAAAACATGCCATCTTGTATTCGTATCGGACTGTCCAACCTTCTGGGCGAAGCGGGCGTGTGCTGGCAGTGCCAACGGGAATCAAGGGTGGTGGGTTATAGGACGACGCTTGTGAGTGTCGATTGCGCTTTCGACGGACCCGTTTCGAGTGAGAAGTGTAGTACTCTACGGCGGTCTCGTACAAGGCGTCTTGCAAGCTGAGCGAGTCAACCAAGGAGACGAAAAGAGACAGAGTGGCAACCGACCTCCGAATAAACTCGTCCAGTTCGGCTTGACTGACGGGACTCAAGACAAACAGCGCCGCCTTCGAATCTAATCCACTTTGCCTTCGGATATAAGATAGCCGACCGTCGAGCGACGGATCGTCTGAAGGACGTCACACACTGACGTGGCAAGGAAACATGGATCGGAGACATACCGAGCATCCGTCTACTGGCCAATAACACGACTGTCAGCTTGATGTTTCGTTCGCTCGCAGACTTTTTTCGCTGTGCGATTTCTGCGCTCAGTTCTGCATCTCTTTTCAGTTCCTCTGCCCCGCGTTCGCGTTCGTGGTCGGTGTCAGGTGGATCGAGCGGGGTACGCGGTGTGGTATTCGGCGCCTCGAACATGCGCAAGAAGAGGACAAAGACGCTTGGGAGAAAGGCGGTATGTTTACGAATCCATATCGGTGCTATCAAGCCGTCTGGATAGAGCGGGGAGGAAGGAGTGAGTGGGGAGAGGGGAGAACGGGCAGACGAGTAGGAGGGATCTTCGGGGGATACGAGCTTGCGGGGCGGGAAGCGGACGTTTTTGTCGACGAGGACCATTTGGAAGGACTTGGTTCGGTGTGGGGCCCATATGGAAGGGCGAAGCTGGGACTGGAGGGTATCGCGTAGACGGGAGACGAGGAGGACAAACGGATCTTGCGTCTTTGGGGGTGGGGGTGGAGGTGATTGAGGTCGAGTGGTGGCTGTATCGAGGCCAGCGACGAACATGACCGGGCAGAGTTGCATCAACAACTCGACTGGATACGAGTTCATCGTGATCAATAGTGATCTCACCGTGGGAATAAACAACTATATCACCACTCCATATTGACGAGCTCCTATCTCAACTCCAACCATGACCACACCAAAAGACTGTACATGCCAGAGCAACTGTGGGTACGCCCTCGATGACAGCCTCTTCGCCGTGCCAATCTGACCGTGCTCAGCGCTTGTGGGCCCTCTGGGACCGGATGCGTTTGCCCCAAGGGAAAGTGTAACTGCAGCCCATGCGTGAATGCCCCTCACTCGACCAAGGTACCCTCCCCCATCTCCATCGCACTCGAGTTGACACGTCGTGCGTGCAGTGTGACTGTCGTGGCTCTGGTGAAAACTGCGTGTGCACCGCGCAAGGCCAGGCCTGCACTTGTGCATCTGAATCCAAGTAGAAAAATAGTTCGTCGGGGTAGCGATGAGAGAACAAGTCGTGTCTTGTCCTGTGTGTACGATAAGTTGCTGTATCTGTATCGTCCCTTGTATCATAGCCGAACGACCTTGTACAATTTTCGACAAGTTCAGGGTTTCAACCTCACCTACAACGCCTTCCATTTTCGGATGAAAGCAAGTCCTACTCCTGGACGAGCTATAAGACAGCCGAGTCTGACCATGTAGCCGCATCCTAAAAAACGATCCCCCGCTCATTGATTGAGCTTTCACCCCAACCACGACTAGTCCTCGCTGTTTCTCATCATCATGCACGCCCACTCCACCACCCGTACCATCTTTTCCATCTGGATCACTCTCCTTGCCATCGCTGCACTAGGTTAGTTTCTCCGTAAAGTCCCTTACCTATCTAACCTCTTCGTCTAGCCGTCTCCTCCCCCGTCCCAGAACCAGAACCAGCCCCGCTAGACCCCGTCCTCGCAGCCGTCCTCTCGAGTAACCTCAACCTTCAATGTCAGCACGGATGCGAGGCCGCATCTAGCGCACAGCAACTCGTCAGTCGTCCCCCTTCCATCCCAACCGTGCATGACGCTGACAGACCAACCTCTTCAGAATAAAAACGCTGCGCTTGCTTCGGCAGTCAGTCCACTCTCCGTCTTTGGAGGGCTCGTCCTCGCGAGCGGCGTTCTCGCCGCCGTATGATCAGCAGTCGGCATTGTCACACAGATGTATTTGGACATTTTACTGTAGCGATAGCCAAGGGATAGTACTCCCCATAATTGATACCGAATGCCACCAACGTATGTGGCGATCACTCGTGGACGAGATTAACTGCCCCTACCGAATAAAGAAAAATACATTTCATTCATATCATACAATTCATCAAAATCGTCACTAGTCAAACCGCCAAACACCCATAGACCTATAAAGGTGACTTCTCCGACGTCGCAGATGGAGACACCTTTGGACTAAATCACCAATCATGTCAACACCGCTCGCAGACACCTGCTCAACAAACTCACCGTCGCACTCCACAGCAGTAGCACGCTCTCGCAGACAGCACCACCACAGCGACCCACGTCAGAACCATCGCCGCTAAGATCATCCACACAGCATTCCCAAACTGCACATCAAAACTCGCACCCGAGAATAACGAATCGATATTGTTCTGGACGACCACCACCAGGGCCACATCCACAGCGAACATGACACTCCCGACGATCGCCGTCACGATGGCGATGATGAGTGCAATGATGGCGACAGCGTGTGAGTGCAAGAACAAGGAAAGGACAAAGATGACGGTCGAGAGCCCCGCCGCGACAAGGTGGAGCGAGAGGAGCGCCAACAGACCCGCCTCAGCCACGTTTGCGAGCTCTGTCGAGAGTCCGACGTTACTAAGGAAACTCGTCGGTATCGTGTAACCGAGCTGCGGACCATAGCATGTCCCTTGCGCTATGGTCGAATCGAACGTGCTACGAAAAGGGTTAGTGCCCAACGGGTAGGAACAGCATGGTCAGGGTCTACTCGCTTGGTCGCACAAACGCCCCATACACCAAAGTAGAGACTCGTGGCCCCATTCGAGATGGGGTTCGTCGAACCCAATGCAGACACCTCGATGATGTATATCGAAGGTGTGATCGTCAGCGAGAGACCGACCAAAAGGAAGAGTAAGAAAGCGGTGAGGAAGATCGCGAGCGTCAACAGAGACACCACGAGGTGCTTCTGCAGTGGACGGGGAACCATGAGTCCACAAATATTCAGTGTAGCCACCATTTCTTGTCTGCAGAAGAACTGGGCGAGCGGGGAGGGACGAAGTGCAAGGAGGAACGAAGTGGGCAGTGGGGGATGGACCCCTCATGGTGGATATACATAGTCAGGGTTGGCGTGGACGGCCCGAGCTTCGCACCTCGAGACGGTCTAGCTGGTTCTAGTCGTCACCTAAGAAGTGCTGAGCCAACTGTGATGGAATGAGGTCAAATAGCACCTCGGAGCCAACGTGCGTCGACTGCGTATTTTCAGGACCAGAGCGTGTTGAACAAAAACAGGTATGATGCGCGCTGGCAAGACCAGATCCGAGGGGATCTACAAGTAGGTGATGCTGAGGAGACACTGGAGAGACACCCAAATGGACATTGCGGGGTGGGAGAGAACTTGTTTTGGGCAAAGTCCAGACGTTCATTTACATACCAGTCACGTAGAACCAAGGCACGCGTTATTTGATTTCAGAATTCAATGTCGCCCGTTTCTTCCGTCTCGCCATTCGCCTGGTCGTGCAACTCAAGTCTAAGGAGGATGTCACGAGCCACACAATATTGCTGATTCAACTCACTGGTGGCAACTGTCGGCTTGAAACTCGGGAGGCCTGCTAGATGTACGGCCGAACTTCGTCAGCGGGAACCTTGTTTACAAATGCACCTCTAGTTTCTCCCCGAACCAGACCTAAAATATCGAGATCAGAAGACAGTTAATCTAGCCCTAATACGCATTGGATTTATGCAGCAAGAAACACCACAGGGTCAAAACACGATCACACAGCCACAATTCTCCCCCCACTAAACAAGGTAATTAGTAACGAGAGCAGCAGCTGCAGGCTGTGTCCTGTTCCCCCAGTTCTCGTCTCTTGCAACTCTAGGGCCTAGTGGAGACTCCGTCGTGTGACTCAACGATCACACTCACCCCAATCTATCACGTTTCTTGTAACCAACATCGGAGGATTAACTGTCGTCGAGTCTACCCAGGGGAGATCACAATCAGCAACTTGTACTGCTCTTCTCATCGTATCCCTGCTGAACCACTGACACTTCAGCTGTGCTAGAACACGGTATAGCCTATAGGCCAAGCAAGCAAGCGACGCCACTCAGTGACTCGGGGCAACATTCCGGCGGTTCATACCAGATCAATCACAATTCGTTGTTCACGATAACACCTCGGGCACCGAGAGAGCCATCATGTCCGATCATGATTGTTGGAAATCCGAATATGATTGGGAGATCTTACTGCGTTCGAGGAAACCTAGGGAAACTGTTCTATGTATCCTGTTCGACCATGGGGCTCAGTGCCACTTCTCGAGCGTTCGTATAACCTTGCTGTGTAGCAACGACATCACTCCCGAATATCTCAAGGAGTGGGTACGCAGTTTTCCTTTTCAACGTCTGTTCAGGTTCGCTGATCGTTGGTCGTGATCCCTCAGAATATTACACCCCAGTCACCCCCACTCTCCGTTGTCAGCCGAGTTTCTTCCGTGGCCCAGGACACGCCTGTAACACATAACGCTGCCTCACTCCCAATCTGCAACATAGTATTTATGGCGGATCGACACTCAGCTCGTTCACAGACCGCATCTTGGGTGGCCAAACTCTGCGGGGAACTTGTATTCAGGGAATGTAGTTCTCCAGAGGGTTCCGGCAACACCATCTTCGAATTCGACCAACCGTTGACGGAAAACACGCAGAGCGTATCGGTCTCGTTCACCAGTTCATATCGGCTATACACCATGATGACCCACGGCATTTTCTCCCACCTTTCGACCGACTTCTCTGCGACAGTCGGTCGAGTCGTACGCGTCTTGCCAGACACTCCAACGAGCAAGCGTAGAACCATCTTCCTTCCCATAGACGTCCTCCTCCCCATTTTTGAAAATCTGCGTTTTCCACTGAACCGTCGCAGTTGGCGAAAGGATATCTTGTCGTCTGCATTGGTGTGTCGAGAATGGACGTGTGCGCTCGACATGCTGTTGGCCGATTTTCGCTCAAGAGATAGCCAACAGGGGCACCCTCCTGAGATAGCCAGCTTTGCGAATGGATTGGTTGCGCGCCCTAATCTGGGTCTTGGCATCAAATACCTCTCGGTACGCTACTTGGAGAGACATCCCGCCTGGGACCCTTATCCGGACTGTCCTCCGGATCGTCCCTCGCCAATGTTTCTAGCCAAGCTGCGATTGCAACAGAGTGACTTGCGTCGCTCACGATTTGGTAAAACGTTCCTGTCCATCCTGCGTGTTGCCGAAAACGTTCAAAATTTGCGTCTCGATCCGGGAAAGGACCTAGTCACCCCCCCGGACGATCTTGCGGATGCCATTCGTGGACTGAGCAAACTGGAAACATTCGAAGGCACGAGTCCCCTCAGCATGGCTCAACTGATGTCCTGCATCGCCACATTGCCATCGCTGAAGCATCTCACCATCCTGAGTGTTGTTCCTTCCAGCAACCATACCCTCCCATTAGCCTCGCCGTCCTGTTGCCTCACCGAGATCGAGCTTCTGGACGTTCCCGTCAAGGACGACGAGCTCACATACCTCGTGAGCACGTCCGGCTCGACCCTCGAACGTCTCATGTTCAATCGCATCTCGCAACTGACCAACGCAGGACTTGCCGCTGCCCTGAACGTCGTCTGCACATCGCTGACCCACTTGTACATCATGAACGACGCGCTCACGAGGGATCGAGGCGAGGAGCTTGCACTCGACACCGTCATCACGCGCATGCCGCGCTTGATGGACCTACATATCGTCCCAGAATTTGCTTCGGAACGGATGGTGGAGCGACGCGCGGAAGCGTTTTCGCAACGGACCATGCCTGCCCTCTCCGAAGTACATTTGCACCTGATGACCGTACGGGGGTCTCGGACTGGTGATGTAGTCGAAGCGATGGACCGCGATTGGCCTGGGTGGAAGATGGATCGGGAGTAGGGGAAGAGTGCGTAGCATGTTGTAAGACAACTGATTCAATGGCACGTGTCGCCAAGTCCGATCCGACTCAGCCGTTTGAAGATCTGATCGAGAACATTTGATCGAGGGATCATACCAATCAATGACGTCATCAATTCTAACCTCCAAAATGTCGAATTGTCAGCAAAGAGGAGGTCTGTGCTAAGGCGCTATAAAGCCATCCACTGCAAGGATGGAGACAGTCGACCATGCATCGTTTCTTGAACTCCTCCAAGAACAACGGCTCGAACCACGGATCGGAGAAATCGGTGAAGATCAATGGTTTTACATCGTCCCTATCCCCGATCACCCCAAGTTCCGCGAGCGAGCGGTCTGACGACGAGACCAGGGCCTCCTGGAAATACCTGACCTTATCGACGGCAATCACATAGACAGCGCTGAACTCGCCGCCCTCGTAGCTCACTATGGTCACGCCCCAGCCACTGCTTGGCTCGAGAAAGCGCGGTACCGCATCTGGCGACCGTCCGGCCCTGTTCCACACCCGTCCTTTCTCCCCGTTCAGGGGTACTTGCATACCAATCTTGGGTCTTTGCTTGGGGGAGCCCCCTTGTCTCTGACGTGGCGGCGCTGAAGCCGACCTTGACCCAGTTCATTACATGGATTCAGTCCCATGACCTCCGTCTCGTGTACTATTGCGTCCCCGAGGAGATCGAAGAGCTGTTGGCAGATATGGGGTGGTCCACCGTCAGCTGTATCAGCGAGGACGTCATCGAACCCAGCACATTCTCGAGATGACGCAGCAAGATGACGAGTGTGGGCACGGATCCATGGTCAAGGATTTGAAGAAGAATCTCAGGCGAGCGGAGAGAGCGAACGTGGAGGTTAAACGCATCTTGCGACAAGATTGGTCTGAGGATCGTCGGGAAGATATCGAGGATGGTATTGCTGCTTGGAAGCACGTTCGCAAAGGCCTTCAGCTCGCCGCTGTGCGTACCATCGATCTATCCGTATCGTATTCTATATTGAGTATCGTTAGACGTCGTTTGATCCGTGGCTCGACTTTGAGAATCGGGAGTATTGGGTTGCACTCCAATTCGACAAGGTAAGAACATGGAACATTTCCAAAAGTATGCATCGACTTACAGGTCTTGTAGATGGTCGGCGTCTTAATCCTTACTCTGGCAGGGGACTCCTACGTCATCAAGAACGTTGTTCAGTTCCCCGACGCACCGAAAGGCACATCCGAGCAGCTGATCCACACGGTTCTTCGAGATCTTCACGAGCAACACCCCAAAGGGGTTGCGGATCACAGGCCGGGCCATCTTACAGTCACGTTCAACATCAGCGCAGCAAGGAATCTCAGGCCAACTAGGAATATATCTGGATGGAAGTTCACGTGGCTCAGCCAGACGTACGCAAAGGTCACGCGTGGCGCCCACCTCCTCAACCGACACGATCTTCGGGTCAGTTGGTTTCATATATGCTGGGAGCCTTGCTAACCAACGGTTTTACTTAGCGCAAATTTGATACATTCGCCCAGCGGATGTTTATGTGTTACCCAACCGAGGACGGGTTTGGGTTAGATGGCATAGAGAAATTGTTGAAACTGTTACGGAGTTGAGATGCACACGTTAAACACTAATTTCAGTCTAGACATCAGTATAATTCGGCGCGACTCTATGCATGCATTACATATCCTAGAATACCATTAATCACTCCGCCAAAGCCGGCACGATGATTTGTCCAACGCTTTGCGTATCGACTTTTCCTTTCTATTGGGTGCGAGAGCGATGCAAGTGGGAATGTTTTCCGGTTGTTCTGTCCAGACATGATGTGGTATCGGCGACGGATCAGCACGGGAGAGTGCAGCAGAAAGCTTTTCAAGTGTAGATACATCTGGTGTCTGAAACACAAGCCGAGTTATACGGTCAACTGTGCACAGAAAGAATGCCCAAGATGAACGCAACATACCTGAAGTACGACCTACGTGGATCAATGTCAATGATACACAGATCAAGATCTTCAAGAACTCACCTTGCGCATGTTCCCGAGGTCTGCCAGATAGTCGATCGTTTCCTGTCTTTCGCGCGTCTCGTGCAGAACCTGCCGGTGAAAGGCGTCAACGCTGCAGCAAGACACGGACGTGAATGTGATATGTATACCGCGGTGGCTGCATGCGCTGCTTGGGCCATGAGTGGTCCAACACCCCATTTCTCTTTCTTTGATAGAGTTTCAGTCCTTGCATAGGTCACTCGGATTGTAACGCCAGCTTAAACGCGGACTCACATCAAAGAGGTCCCTGCGTACAACAATCTGCATCACGAGCGGCTCGACATCGGAGGTCTGCGATCTGACAGCATTCTGTGATTTCGAGGGTAACGTCTGAATCAGATGCCAACGACTCTTGCCAAGGACTGCGAAGATGGCTTACGGAAGTAGTCACTGTTGGAGTGGGAGGATCCGGCGAGGTTTGCGGTTCCATCGCGCAAATTGTATGGGAACGCCGCTTCGGTGAATCAAAGCCTGAGAACGATGAAAACCTTGCTTTGAGATGATAGCCGGTACAGGCAATGGAGGATCGTAGTAGTGGCGAGGGCTTGAAACGCACCTGCATGCGTGCATGTTACCTTGCTGGAAGCAAGGTCATATGATGCTCATGAAATCTGTCAAACGTCAACACGTCCAAACAGGCTCCATTCAGGTTTCATATTTTTTTCTATTCAACTACGAGACGAGAGACATACGAGACTTGATTTACACTGATGCGGCCGAGGCGAGTGGTACCCCGGCTCTCCTATACCAGCGAGGTCTGTGTCGGCAAACGCTGACCCTAGTACTAATTACCTATGTCAATATCGGCAGCAGCTTTGCCAGGCTCCCACGACGATTAAGGTGCTGCTTCTTTGCAGACATTAATCAGATTCAATATCAATGGTGGTATTTAAAATACAAGCGAAGCCTTGCGGTCGTTCCGACAGGTGGAATCTAGTTGTGATGAAGGATAGCGAACCTTTTTGGCCGCCTTAGGTGTGTGGGGAGGCGCCGTGAAGCCCCTCAGACGACGATGCTGCGCGCAATCCAGGTGCGTGCGGACGATGTTGTACATGCATACAACTTGTATTCACAGCTATGGCAACAACTGAGACTCTTGGACTAGACTATGAGTTCTTGCCCGGTCGACCACGTCAATGATCTGCACGCCGCGGCCGTGATGGAACTGGCGTCGAAAAGGAGCATACATGAGCGCGTCGCCCGCCGACATTCGACGAGACACGGACAGACCGATAGTGGGTGTATGTGCATGGTCACTCTTGCAAACTGCTGCTTTATATGTTAGATATTACTGGGCGTCTGAAGCAGCGGGACGGCCAGCGCTCCGGCCATCAGCAAGTCTCGAAGCGAAGTTCCCCCACCGTCATATAACTCAACTCCGTGTTTCAGACCGACTTTTGATCAGTACTGATAATCAGCACTCAAAGTATATCACTGAGCGTCTCTCTGACTGATAAGAGAAGCGGCGTCAGCAAGTCTTGGAGCGAGGCTCCGCCACCGTCACATAACTCAATTCCGTGTTTCGGACCGATTCTCATTGATGTAGTTAATAGGTATCCTCTCCCTCACTTGAAGCTTTACAAATGAGGATCCCCGCGGGGATCCCCCGCATCCCACCAAGGACATATGGTTTTGTATTCTACTCACACGTATGAATGCATAAAAATGATTTACAAACTTCATCTTGTTAGTTACCAACTCTCCTGTAACCCATACCCCTGGACTTATCCCGAGAAGGTATGGTTGTAAGACTGTATCCTTTCTGGTTCAACAGGGATGTACGTGATCTCAGTCTGATCCTGACTAGTATCATTGATCATGAACTTATCAACCCTCACTGGTAATTGCTAACGTGCCAACTTGGCATGACTGCCGAAGTCACTGTACGTATATACCTTAGAATTGCTCCGCTTATTCTGGCTGCCAGTGTCCCATGGATATATGACTAAAATCAGTCCAGGGAAAACATTACGTGAGCTATAAAACATATACAGGACGTATGGGGGTGCGGTGTTTTCCAGAATGATCGGGCTTTCGGTGTACAGCGTGGTCTTGAAGCTGACTGCGCAAGTGCCAAGGATTGGTTTACAAAGGAAAGATGGAACCGAAAGTCGGTGGTCGTGCAACCGACACGCGTACACGTTGCGTTATACCAGCTGTCAGAGTGGGAGTCGCATGGACGCCACTCGCGTCGACTGTGACAATCAGGAGTTGATTCGCCGATAGGCTTCTGAGCTTACTGATCGAAATTCGTCATGGCATATGAACGTGTCAACATTAATATTCAGCGCTCAGCTATCAGAGACACCTTCAAACCTAACGCCTACTCAAGTCTCAAGGCAACGAGGCGATTCTGAGGTCAAGCCAAGCTCAGGCTATTGCTCGGGTTAGCCTGGGAAATGGCATAGACCTCGGTCCGACCTCGATGGACTCATTGTCTGCGATTTTCGACCGGTCCGAATCATCCCCGCTGTTATTTCCACAATGCGCTGCGGGAAGCCTTGGCGAGCCAGGAATGTCATGAAAACACTTGGTATTCGGTGGGACAAAGATTGCCGACGAAGAGGCAACCCGATGCTATTGTGTATCGATTGTGTTGTTTCCCCTCTAATTCCATGATCTTAGCAGAGTGAGCAGGCGTTAAGAATCATGTATCGATTGCGTCGCTTCCCCTCTAACTCCACGATCCAAGCAAGTCAACAAACATCAGATAAGGAAGTAGTACCAATGCAGTGACTGCATCTTCAAAACGCCGTAGACGTACTTCGCTGTGAACAATCCTGAAATTCAACAACCCTTGAAATGCGGCTACTGGCTCCTATCCAACAACAATACAGATATCGATGAAGAATCTCCATTGCCGCACTTGAGGAGTTGTGCTGACCGTGATGGCAGGTACGCGCTGAGCGACACCTCGCATAGGCAGACGAGACATTTCAATCCGTGATACTACTTGGATGGGTGGCTCCCTTCCCGTGAATCTTGTTGCCACAGTACGCCATGCTGTGATCTCTGTCCGACGTATACGGCGCGGTCCGCGGCTGGCCGGTGGTGGTCCGTTTTAGTCAACTTGTCAACTTGAGATCTTTCCTCAAAGTCGACCTCAAAAGGCGATCTGTATTTGTAGAACGACTGATGGAGCCATCACGCGTCTGCAAGTTCCATGTCGCTTGTTGTTGTACTTATTTCCGCTCAAGCACCGACAGAGGCTTGGAACAAACTTGTCACTGGGATTGGTGTGACGCTCATTGACCAAACCTGACACAGAGTGGAAGTATCAGGGTATTTTGAGCCTCGGAATCCCAAGAGCACAATATATTTTTTGCTCCGACGGCTCAACTGCAACACAGCCAAATAGCAAAGGTGCTTCCACGTCGCCGTTTTTCCTATGGTAAGCCAGGTTATGACGGTTTCATTTTACATCATGATGGGACCCTGCTGCGGCGCCGGAACCAAGCCAGGTTCGCTCACAGCCCAATCCGGCAGTAATCTTGGATCGCTTCCTCAGACACAATGTGTAACGTTATCACTCTACCCACAGGCTTTTGAGAGCTGTGATTGGAGGGCGGCTAGCAAAAAAGGAAATTAGGTAAGAGTCCGGAACTTTCAACTATTCCTTTTTCGCACTGACCTCAGTTTCTTGATGAGTATCATCCATATGGGTGTGTCTCCAACGACCTTCCATGTATGTACTTTCATCACTTTCGTCCGTCTGTCCCCGCGGCGCACCTTCTAACTTGGGCACGGAATCTGACTCTTCCGGGGAATCACGGCTCACCGAAACGGAGGAAAGCTGTAGCGCCGCACACAGTTTCACAACTCTACGTAAGAAGGGTCAACCCTTTGAACACATTGCCCTCGTACTGAATGGAAAAAATCATCCGATCGGGACCCTCCGCGGAAGTATAAAGCGCAGTGGTTTTCGTATTGACCACGACACGCCTCTTTCCTTAATCCACTTTGTGTATACGGACAAGCTTCTCTACATTACACCATGCCTGGACTCGACTTCTACAACTTGAAGACTTCTGAATCGAACGGTGCTTCCGTCGCTACAGTTGTCCCAGTAACCCCCATCGAGGAATCCAACCGTGCCGCCGTCATCGCGACACCTTCTCCGCAAGCCCCCTTGAGGGCTGGAGTCTACTACAACCCTCGTCTGGACCCCGAAAATTTCTTGGATGGTCCTCTGTCTTGGGATCCTGCCACACGCCTCCGTCAAATGCTCGCTCGTCCTGGCATTGTTGTTCGTACACTTATGTTCCTCGTGAAGTTTGATCTAATTGTGGTTGGTAGATTGCTCCTGGTATTTGCGACGGTATCAGTGCCCGATGTGCACTTGAGGCAGGCTTTGACTGTATGTACCAAAGCGGGGCTGCCACCACGGCTTCACGGCTTGGTCAACCAGACCTTGCTATCGCGACTTTGAACGACTTCGTCCAGAGTGCCCAGATGGTTTGTGGTTTGAGTCCGACAACGCCCGTCATCGCCGACGCTGATACCGGGTATGCACCTTGAGATTTTTTATTCTTCCCCGTCATTCTTACCTGTGTTATGTTGACAGCTTTGGTGGGACCGCTATGGTTGCCCGCACTGTCTACCAATATGTCCGCGCTGGTGTAGCTGCAATGCACATCGAGGACCAAGTACAGACTAAGCGTTGCGGCCATTTGATGGGGAAGCAAGTCGTCTCTAGGGAAGAGTTCATTACCCGTATTCGTGCTGCGGTCATCGCTCGCGATTCCATTCCAGGCGGTTCCAACTTTGTGGGTAGTCTCCATAAGCCTATTAATCAATATCTCACCCGTCAATTCTAGGTTATCATTGGCCGCACTGATTCTGCTCAGGTTCTTGGCATGGAGGAGGCTGTTACGCGTCTGAAGCTCGCGGCTGATGCCGGTGCTGATGTTTGCTTCATCGAGGGTGTCAAGACTGCTGAACTCCTTACTTCAACGGTGAAAGCGTTGGCCCCGAAGCCTGTTCTCGTCAATGTCATCTCTGGTGGCCTTACGCCATCTTTTACTTGCAAAGAGGCTGAGGCACTCGGAGCAAAGATTATCAGTGAGTTAGCTGTGCGATGAGAGAAACCTTTCGGGACTTATACATTTTTAGTTTTTTCTTTGGTCTCCTGTGTTGCTGCAGTGCACGGTATCCGTGCGGCTATGCAATCTTTGAAGAAGACCGGTACCGATTTCACTTCCGCACAAGGAATGGACCCAAAAGCATTTTTCGAAGTCATGGGTGGGTGTCTGTGCAACCATCTGAACACTGATACTCATGACATTATCCTAGGTCTCAATGATGTTGTCAGCCTCGACGCGTGTGCAGGCGGAAGTGCTTTCGATCTCGTTTAAGATTGATAATCATCAACGTAGCGTTTTTTTTTTGTTTTCATGCGTTTTTCCCTCCCTGCTGCTCCCACTCTCCCTCGTCTAATCGTGCTGTATAACAAATAGTCGTCAGCATCTCGGTAGCTATGGTCACTCCTTTAGATTTTTTTTTATCTTTAATCTTTACAATGAATAAAATCTGGCATCGCAATCCATTCTGTATTTTGAGTAGTTCTGGTACGGAATGTATAGTGCTTGAAGTTGAACTAGAACACTTGCCTCTTCGGGTTGGGCGATCTTGAGAATAAAGCGGCTGGCTGGGTTCGAATGCTTGTCGGAGCTTGCTTCGCGGTGTCTGCCCTGCGTGGCAATGTGCACACGACACTGTCTCGTTCCCAGGACGGGATGTGCGGGACGGGGGATCCGCTTGCACATAACAGCGAAAGCGAACCGTGGTCACTCATCCATTCCTGACTCAGCTTTCGACTTGCAACTACTCCTTGCGATGGCCCACGGAAAACTGCTCACAGGCCAGGAAGTCGCCCTGCACAACAGCCGCGAAAGTTGCTGGATCATTGTCCATGGTACGTTTGGCTGTACTTTTTAGGATTGACTGTAGGCACCTCAGTCAGTCCAGTTCACCGCAGAGGCTGAATCTTTCGTTTTCGTGCAGGAAATGTGTATGATGTTACTGACTTTTTGGATGGTGAGTGCTATCGGCTCGTGCCGTGTGCTTACTCGGTTAACTTGTCCCAGACCACCCCGGTATGTTCGAATCCATAGGTTTTCCCGATCCGATTAACAAGCCGAACAGGTGGGAGCAGAATCATCCTGAAGTACGCAGGAAAAGATGCGACGTACGTTCCACAGTGCACCGGGCACCTAATGGAGCATTGATCACGTTAACAGAAAGGAGTATGAGCCTATTCATCCACCGGATGCTATTACAACCAACCTGAAACCGGAGAAACAGTCAGTAGAACCAGTACCTGTTCAGCATTCGTGTCCGCTCATATATGATAGCCTTGGGCCCGTCGACCTTGCAACTGTGGAGAAGGTCAAGGATGTGATCACTAACGAGGAGCGTGCGAGACAAGCCCGCATCGCAGCCCGTCCACTCCTTTCCTCGATTCTTAGCCTCCATGACTTCGAGGTTCGTAGCCTTAAGCTTCAAACAGATGATTTCATTCCTCACTCTTCCAAGGCTATTGCTAGAATGGTCATGCCAGAGAAAGCGTGGGCGTATTACTCTTCGGCCGCCGATGATGAAATTACCAACCGCGAAAACCACTCTGCTTTTCACCGGTAAGCCAGCATGTATGGTCAGTGTAGGTTTCTTTCAATACGTCATATAGCGTGTGGTTCCGTCCTCGCATTCTCCGGGACGTCACCAAAGTTGACTGGTCGACGACAATTTTGGGTCATAAGACAAACATGCCTCTGTACATCGTACGAACGACCTTCGGTCGAAGTTCAGTGTTGTTGACCTGTCACACCTAGAGTGCCACTGCCCTCGGAAAGCTCGGTCACCCCGACGGTGAACTTACCCTGACCCGAGCTGCCGCCAAACATGGTGTTATACAGATGGTAAGATCATGTGTTGGCAATATATCCTCCGTGTGTCTCAATTGATTGTGCAGATCCCCACTCTTGCATCATGTTCATTTGACGAGATCGTGGATGCTGCCGCTCCTGGCCAGGTCCAATTCTTCCAGCTGTATGTGAACAAGGACCGCGAAATCACTAAGCGAATCGTCCAGCACGCCGAGAAGCGCGGAATCAAAGGTTTATTCATCACCGTTGATGCACCACAGCTTGGTCGCCGTGAGAAGGACATGCGGCAGAAGTTCGATGCCGAGGATCCCTCGGAAGTGAAGCAAGCCGGGCAAGGTGGTGTCGATCGCTCGCAAGGTGCTGCAAGAGCCATAAGTGTAAGTGTTGCACAATTTCTGAGGAGAACCATGTGATTCATATCGTGTGCGGAAAGTCCTTCATTGACCCAGGCTTGAATTGGTCGGACATGAAATTCTTCAAGAGTATAACCAACAGTAAGATTCGAGAACCTAGTTTGGTGGGGACAACATTGATCGCTCGTGGTTTAGTGCCGTTGATCTTGAAGGGTGTGCAATGTTGGGAAGATACCCTTAAGGCTTACGACCTAGGGTTGGCCGGAGTTGTCCTTTCCAATCACGGTGGTCGTCAATTGGACTTTTCCCGTTCCGGAATTGAGGTCCTTGTTGAAGTTGTTGCCAAACTCAAGGAAAAACGCGGGCTGAGCTTCCCTAATGAGAAATTCCAATTGTTCATTGATGGAGGCGTCCGTCGCGCAACTGACGTTATCAAGGCTGTTGCTCTCGGAGCTACAGCAGGTACGACGGCAATTTTAACAGCATATATCTTGCTTACAAGATAACAGTGGGCGTGGGTCGTCCATTTCTCTATGCGTTCTCTTCGTACGGACAAGAGGGAGTGGAACAGGCTCTGCAAATCTTGCATGTATGGTCGTTGGACACATTTCATCATTTTCGTTATTCACTGGTTCACTAGGACGAATTTGAGATGAATATGCGACTACTGGGTGCGCGTAATCTCAAAGAAATTGTACCTGAGATGGTCGACGCTTCGAATATCCACCTGCACACCGTTCCTGTTCCGAATGATAATCTCTTTGACACCAATTGTGCGTGTTGGTTTCCTCTCTCACAGATCATTTCGGACCAACTCTTCCATTCTATAGATGAACGCCTTCAAGGTGCACGGATCAAGGAGATAAAGAGCAAACTTTAGTCACCCTCGTGCTGTTGATCCATATGTTGCCATCAATCTACCGCGTTGGCTTGTATACCATCTCATTTCGCTATGTCAGTGTCCTTTTCGAGCCATCCTGTTCATATGGAAATATTTGTGTGGGAGGTGCATGAGATCCTGGGTACCATGACCCAAACTATCCGGGGATGGGATCTCGGAGCCTGGCTTTTCATCTGTTGATGGATATGAAGAGGGTTCAATCAGATATGCGGCTTTTTGCCCACTTGGGACAAAAGGAACCACTGATGAGGGATAGATCAAAACATGATACCGTTGGCCTCGTGTCTGTTAAATTCTTGAAGCCAAGAATGGGCGATCGGTCCTTGAAAGTGGAAGGTTGTAACCGGGCATCAGTCGTAAGTTTGGTAAATGCTCGCGGGTGTAAACGTGCACATTCCCTAATATCCCTGAGCTTTGCCATAAATCGGTACCGCTCATCACCTCAATGACGATTATACACATGGGAGAGATTGCCATATGTGACATGCCCCGTCCGTCGGTTCATATTCGCCACTCATCGGCCCTGTAATCACCAGAAAAGGATAGATTAGCGGTGAAGCGATGACGATGTAAGAACCTCTTTCCGACCACCGCGAACCTTGCTTCAAGCTGGCGGTCAATGGTCTTCAGGGTGAGAACTTATTTGTGTAGGACTTGGGGGCTAGACTGGCGGAGTTATGATATGTAAATGGTTTCAGATCCGGTCGTAAGTGCTCGCCATGATAGCGAAGCTCTATATTCGAGAAAAAGCTATGCGTAAATCATTACGGCCTGACGGGTTCACTGGAACTGGACCACATGGACGGTTAGTCATGGCGGGAGAAATCTTAACAGATATGTGATGGGGGGCACCACTACCTGCACCTATCACTGCTCAGATATTGCGGAATTTCATACTAAATCAGTGACACATGTAGAAAACACGGACGCAGAAACAACGTTCTGTCTGTCTATCAGAGAAGCTCTTCGTGTACATTGAAGTAACTGGCGTGTGTATCAATTCACCGTAACAGCCAAACAACATACGCCTTACCGTAACACTTTGCCGGTACTCCGACAACTTCCAGTACCTCCCTCACCCCATTTTACAATCCAACGTCCGATGACCTCACCCTTGTCATTCAGCGTCTCTGCAACTGTCTCCTCTTCTCCTGGGGCACCAGCTTTTCCTGCTGTAACGATGTCCTCGTTGGATGGAGGTAGTTGTATTGCCAAAGGAAGTTCCCATTTAGCAAATGGACGGCCCGTCTCCACCAAGAAGTCAGAATCATACACCCGAGTGGTGAGCTTTTTCAGTGTCAGCGTGAGGGTCGTCATTTCGACCCCATCAATGCCGTCATTCTCAGCCGGGGTAAGCCGACGGAGGTCAACTACGTATGGTGCGCCGCACCAGCTGACGAGTGCTGTGGAGATACTGCTAGTCGATATGGCAGTGGCCGCCAAGAAGACGCGCGCCGACACAGGAAGAGATGATTCAACGATGAAAAGGAATGGCGTCATGCCGAATGTGAGGCCGAGCGAGGCTAGCGAGAATATTTTGAGACGGCGAAAAGTCTGTGTCAATGGTCCATGATATGATACGGGTTGGTTGTCCTCTCGAGGGTTTAATGTGCTGGCCTGTGCATCAGCGCTCTGTGATGCTCTGGTTGAATGGAACAGTTTTCGAGAGGATGACGACCAACCCGCGAGCCGTATGGTGTCGGGGGCGGTCAAAAGCCGTTGTGCCGCGAAGCCACAGCGCATCAAGCCAGAGTAATGTCTACATTGGTCGTCAACGGTGCCGGGCGCGAACTTGCGTAGTATTGCTCTTCGACATAGGCTTTGGCCAAGTGTCAGTGTCGTACGGGCGGATGACATTGGATGCAGCTGTGGTTGGTCTCGAACCCTGAATCGGCCTTTGTACATATACGGCCATCTTTGGCGAACGCGTCTTGCCGGCCATGGAGACACCTATCTACTACTCAAAAGCCGAGTTCATCGAAACGGTACGAACGAGTACTCTTTTTCTGGAGATGTCACTGTCTGGACGTATTGAAAGGATACAGGTAACAAGGTTTCTCGGCGAGCCACTATCGCAGGACCACAAAACATTATCCTCGGTGGAAAGACGATCATATCGAGCGGTGCAATCATCCGAGGGGACCTCAGAAGAACTGGACCAGGGCATGCAGTAGTCATATCCTTAGGCAGATACTGTCTGGTTGGGGATGGCTGCATCATGAGGTTTGCTGACATTCCGTTCCGTTGGATACGCATCACACACGGTGTTCTTCTCCAATAGGCCACCATATAAAACGTACCGCGGAAATTTCAATTATTATCCAATGAAGATTGGAGACCACGTTCATATTGGTGCCAACTCCGTCGTCGAAGCAGCAACTATTGGGAACCACGCTGTCATTGGAAAGAATTGTATCATTGTAAGCTTGCGGATTTGCTGGTCACCTGATTCGTTCTCAAGGCTACCACTTAGGGAAAGTTCACAATAATCAAAGATTGTGCACAGGTTGCAGACAACACCGTCATCCCACCCAACACTGTAATCCCCGCCTTGGCATTGTTCGCGGGATCACCAGGTTCGCGTCAACTTCTAGTACATGATCAACTATTACGACTGAGGAACTCAGGTCGTTTTGTCGAGGACCTTCCTGAATCCACACAGGAGATGGTGGAAGCTCAAACCAAGCAATATTATACCCGGTTTCAGCCCTTAGACCGATGAACGGTTGTTTGGATATTTCTCGTTGTACACCCCTGTATCATGGTTTTCTCCGTTTGTTCAGTTGACAGTCAGTTTACACCCCGAACGCCCGAGCAATACACACAGCCCTCTTGGCGAGGAGTGTGCTGATTTCGCCTACAACTTCACATAATACGACACCGGCTCGTGATTGATGGTTCGATGAGTGTTCAGCATCCGTTCTCGACTGAGCTGAGCCCTAGTCGAGGCCCATCATAGGAATCTCGGATTATATAGTCGTCTGTCACCCTGTTCCGCGCTGCTCCCGAGGAGTGTCCGGGTAGCCTGCTCCGTGATGTAATTGCATGGACAATATGCATTATCTTTGTTAGTTTCATTCCCGACGCGCTAGGGCACGACCTGGGTATCTTTACGCTCCTTTTCAGTATGCTTCTGTCCCCTTTTGAATGGTCCCTCTTGAATCTCGCAGTGGGAAACAAGAGCCGCGATATTATTAGCCCGAGGAAGCAGAAGAGAAAGGCAAATATGATTTTGGCATCACTCCACGAAAGATCTCTGACGAGTCCCGAGGACCCGATTCACACTTATAACACCAAGATTATCTACCAACATAATACACATACGCGAAGACAGTACATATGTAATGCATGTCATATGATGGCACAGGGCACCTGGGGGCCGTGATTGAATGGAGGGTGCGGCTAGCACAAAGGTAATTTGGGGTCCCGATTTTGATGCCGTCTGAACTTAGGACGCGAAGTCTCGGTGA